>JAPFBL010000740.1:0-110083 GCA_026182355.1 Hermatobates lingyangjiaoensis
CTTTTAAGTAGTAACTCTTCATCAGGGTCGTTTGATTTTCTGAAGTGTACTCTGTAGAAGATGAAGTAGAACATTTCAGCGAAGCTGAGTAGACTGGCGCCGACAAACAAACCTGCTGCTCCTCCCATTGAAACTAAAGTACAAACCAAATGACTGGGTCACAAAGTATCAATTTTAAGGATTGTATGGGGAAAATAAACTGGTACTACTGAAAAATATTATTTAATTTTACTAGCTCTGATTTTCTTTTTATAAAGTTTATGTTAAACAAAGTTTATTTGTTTTTAATGGCTTAAACTTGTAAAGTTTTCACCTTTTAGTGTTATTTTAAGGGTGGAATGTGAGGCTAATTTATTATTAAGCATCTATGCTAGTCATGGTTGAGACATAGCCCTCCTGAGTGCTCAAAGGCTCCTCCCTTGGGAAGGTTCTCTTCCTAAGTGGGGGTAACCCCCACCCTCCCATTGCCATGTGCTTATCCCATCGGTGTCCTTGGGCAACAGGTTTTATAACTGCGTTACCTGGCTAACGGACGGAGTAGCCACTGACCTAGAGGCTCACTAGGACTCTAGGGACCGGAGTTCCAACCGAGACTCTAGGGAGGCCTTTAGAATCTGAGCTCCCCCATGTCCTATCAATGATGTTGGACTCGTGGTGTCTGTCGTTCCTCACACTCTTTCGGGAGTCACTATGTAAGAAGCAATAGCTTTTCGTATGGTTGCTTCCAGAACAACTGTAAGGGAGCTAGACCCTCTACCCTTACATTGGGAAAGGTCCTAGAACTTGGCTGAATGAACTTGAAAAACTGGTACTTACTTGAGTGTGATCAAAGGTATCTATTGGGTATCGTACTATGAATCTAACTTAGACAATTTATCTTTAAGACACAGACTTAACCTCGAGTTTATTTTATTTTTCTAAAGCCTGATCTTAACCGATGTGTAGTTCCATCCTTTCGGGAAGCTACTCAAATCAAAAGTGTCTTAAGGTACCCCTAAAACTGTCATGACCTGTGGGTGTCCGTCAACTTGGGTGAGGCACATTACTTTGTTTGATTCTACATCGTGAACCCTAAATTAAAACCGTACTCAATGCTTATTAAAGTATGGATCTGTCACGTATATTTGACATCGAAAAGGCTTGGAACTAACAGCTTTACGCCCTCTCCGAAGGACGGAGGGACGGTATCTATAAAACTTGCAAATCTTCCTCACAATAAATCTAGGGTTATGCTAAAGATTCGAACCTATTAACTTCAGTACTATAGGCAAGCACGCTACCTATTAGCCACTTAAAGTAACAGATAAGGTGAATAACGTATTTTCATTAAAATCTTATACTAAGAAACAGGAGAACTTTCACTCAGCATAAAACACAATAGATGTTATTTGAATTGAAAATTAGTTAATATTTTGTATGATTCAAGATAAATTAATTATTAACGATCTATCAGTCTTACCTACAAGGTCGAGACGTCCTCTCACAGCATTCCTTCTATTTCGCTCGCTTGGAAGTGTAATCAATTTAAATACAATCTCTATCTCAGGGTTCTCTGTCCTGTTATAAAAAAAAAAATGAATAACTAATAGAAATCTCTAAATTTCTTAAAAAAAATATATTTCTGGATTTAGCTTGATAAATTGTTAAAAAAACAACCATTATTTAAAAAATAAATAAACAGTCTGAAGTTATCATTATATATGTCCTAGTTTTTATATACGGGGCGGATCTTTTGGTTCCAGATGTCAAAACACGATAGTAAGTCATTGTTCTTGTTTGTGCGAGATTTCTTTCTGTACACTTATTCTATTTAGTTCATTGAACCTTTCTTGATTATTGCTCTTATATATGAAATTACAAAGTAAAAAATTTAAGGAGGAATACATAGAGAAAGAAATGGCATAATTCTTGTAAATATTTTGCCATCCATCGTCATCAGGAGCAGTGGCTTAGTAACTATTTTTGCCACCTGGAGCGGCAGTAAGATTTGTCCCCCCCCCCCCACCTGGCCGTTGATAATCCGTTAACCTTCAAATTTCCAGAAAGTCCTCAAAATATTTATTTTCTTGGAATTACAATCAAGGATCTAGTATTAGACTGCTGTTATTAGTCCCAGACTATCATCTTATTACAGTAATAGTATAACTGTACAATCGTCATCAAAGAAAACTAAAACATTTTGAAAACAAAAACGCATAATTGAAATTATTAAAAAAAAAAATTAAATTAAATTAACTGGCTACGCAAACAATTTTAATAAACTTTCAACTTCTTTAAAAAAAACTAGTTTTTTTAAAAAAAATTAAAATAAATTTATTTTTAATGTTCAAATATTACTAATAAAAATAAAAGATCCGTTTAAAAATAGTATTACTCTCATAAGAAAAAGGAGAAAAAAAAATTCACACATTAATCAAAAAACTTTCCTGGCTTTGTACTATTAAAAAACCTCCTTAAAAACTCATTTTGGTATAAAATTTCAGATTTTTTTGTTAGCTTTTTTATTTTATTAATTTTTTTTTCTGTTTTAATAAATGTCGCCCCCTGGCACATACTCCCCCCCCCCCTCTCATTTACTACGCCACTGGTCAGGAGAGATGTGTTTGACTAGGTACCGACTCTAACGAAATTGACATGTAACTATGGACTGTTAGCATCGAATCAGATAGCCAAATACTTCTCTACTGATGACGTCGGATGTTGAATATTTTACAAAAGGTTGAATATTCTATCCTTCTGTAATTGATCAACACATAAAACAAACACCTTGTACTTTTTTTTTCATAAACTAAATACCTGATTTTTAGGTTTCACTTGGTGATTCAGAGTGGCATTTTACCTTTCGTGAGTTGTAGTGATTACTTTGAACTCTGGCTCTAGACAGCTCGGCTTGCAGTGACACTCAAGGCCCTCCGCTTTCGTACCCCATGGCAGTTTAAGAACAGCTATTTCAAAACTGTGCTTGTCCAGGCACAGGAGCCCTTTCATATCGCAAGGGTATTTAGTCCCTTCAAAAATACATTCAAATCAAATATAAATCAATAAATTGATCTCAAAATGGCAAAATATGAATTAACAAAAAAATTATACTAATTAATATTATGATATACTGACTAAAATTATGGGTAATTTATCTTTTAAAAACTTAGTCTCTCTTGCTCTATAAAGACATGAAGAAAATATGTTTCATAATATTAACTTATTTTCTTGTTTTCAGCTTCTCAAACATATTTCCAGAATTTTCGTGATTGTATAGGATAAATGTACATATATATACAAAATTAAAGTTTTCAGGTCAGTTCTTCAGGTTTAAATTAAACTCTCATTGCCAACCAATGAGTACTTCTTCAATACCTGAAGAACTGACCGAGTCCCGATAAACCCTCGTTTTGTTTCGATTCCACGGTCGATACTTTTATCAATATTTATATATATATGTACATTCAACTATTGGAAACAGTTTACTCTGAAATGTTTATATATATATATATATATATATATATATATATATATATATATATATACATGATTTCACATAAACACGTAAAATAACAATCAATTATCATACTAAAATATGAAATGGGGGAAAAAATTGATATTGAACCCATCAAAGAAATTTGATATCTTTGAACCCCTCACCATAATGTTTCTGCATATTTCAGTTGGGTTTTTGACTCTGATGGAGATCACTTGTTGTGGTTGAAAGATATTAGTCTTTTTTTTCCATTTCATATGGTGGTTTGATCACTGATATACATATATGATCAAACCACAATAAGAAAATGGGAAAACAAGACTAAGATCTTTCAACCGTAACAAGCGGTCTTCGTCAGAGTCAAAAACCCAACTGAACAGTTTTTGTTCAGTTCAAAAACAGTTGGGTTTTTGACTCTGACGAAGACCGCTTGTTACGGTTGAAAGATCTTAGTCTTGTTTTCTCATTTTCTTATTGTGGTTTCATCATTGATTGTTATTTCACGTGTTTATGTGAAATCTTTTTATTGTTATATATATATATATATATCACTTAAAATTCGAAATAACGATTCGTTTCCTGCCATTGTGTTTCCGGCGTGGAATGGAAAGGAATTCCGGAATGGAATTCCTTTCTCAATTGTGGTTTAAACTTCGTTGATTGTATCACGTGTTTATTTATTGTGGATTTTCTGCGCATATATATATATATATATATATATATATATATATATATATTATTATTTGTACCTAAATGAGGAACCCAGTGATGAGAACAGTTACAGAGTCGTAAAGATGCTCTCGCACGACATTCAGTAATGCAGTATGTGTAGCTGTACGTATCAGACACCTGAAATCAAACGAAGAATTACAATGTAACATTAACCTTCTCTTAAAAATTATTGGGTTATTGAATATAATTATGCTGTTGAGTGTGTATATCACACAGCTCTCCAATGTTATAGTATTGTCCTCATTTGTCATTTCTTTTATTACTTCGTTTCTGTATTCATTTTTTTTATTTTTGTT
The DNA here is from genome assembly GCA_026182355.1 of Hermatobates lingyangjiaoensis. Classification (NCBI taxonomy): domain Eukaryota; kingdom Metazoa; phylum Arthropoda; class Insecta; order Hemiptera; family Hermatobatidae; genus Hermatobates; species Hermatobates lingyangjiaoensis. The sequence continues at coordinate 4,504 of JAPFBL010000740.1, forward strand.
TTCTTATAACCTAAGTCGTATGTGGCTATATTGTTAATAAGACATCACCCTGCTGAAGTATTTGGTTTTCCATATGCTCAGTACAGGATATACCACCAGAGGAACTAGAAGAAAGTGTAACAGGATTCCACAATAAGCACATGAATAACGAATCAACTTCGAAATCACAATAAGAAATGAGAAAAAAGACGAAGATCTTTCTGCCGTAACAACGGTCAGTTGGGATTTGACTTTGAGAAGACTGCTTGTAACGGTTGAACGGTCTTAGTCCTTTTCCTCATTTCTTATGAACGTTATTTAGTAAATAGTATAAGGCAACAAGATAAAGGTGATGACAAAAATGGCTCCAGAAATATTTCATTTTTAAATAATTGGACAATCGGGATGTGACTAACAAGCAATAAATTAAAATTTTCGATGGGCACTATAAAAACATTTGTGTTTATAAAAATATTCAGTTTCTTAATGGTAGATTGTAGTTACAATAAATGATTGATAATTTTCACATAGATATGCAAGGATCTGAAGATAAATATGATTATAAAACATTAACTAGAACAATAAGATTTGATCCAGAATTTTACATAAATGACAAAATGTAAACAAATTACAAACTACTTACCTTTCCAAATTTTTTGTTACATGTTTTCAATAAATATTGATTAAAATTCGACAAAAATGTTAACTGCTGATCTAACAGTGCAAATAAAAATGTAAACATTTTATAAAGAAATAAGTTTTTTTTTATAAGGATTTTATATAGAAATGATTCATGCAAAATTAGATGACATTTGGATGTTAATTATGGCTGTGTGCAAGCCGTACATACACTCAAAGAACCAACCTTTGACAAAGAAACAGTAGATATTTCTTAAACAATATCATCAAAAAATCAATTAAAAAATTATTTTGGAAAGTGGATTTTTGTGGTTATTTATTTGATTTGTCAAATAACGATGTTTACTGTAACATTTGTGAAAATAACATACATGCACCTTTAAGTCAAGTGCAATCAAGTGCATATACGAGGTGTGTAAATAAAGTAGTGAGACTGATTTTTTTAAAATTTTCTATTCAAATATAATTACAATGTGATATTGTCACCTTCAAAATAGTTCCCTTCGGAAGCCACACAGCGCTGGAGACGGTCCTTCCAATCATTGTAGCATTGCTGGAACTCGGATTCTGGAATGGCCTTCAGCTGGTCGGTTACAGCAGTTTGTATGTTTTGTAGTGTCCCGAAATGAGTTCCCTTGAGGTGATTTTTCAATCTCGGGAAGAGGAAAAAGTGATAAAGACTCAAGTCTGGTGAATAAGGAGGCTGAGGAGCAACAGGAATGTTTTTACTGGCCAAAAATCGTTTATTGAGATGGCAGTGTGACAGGGCGCGTTGTCGTGATGCAACACCCACTTGTCTTTGATGTTTGGCCGCACACGAAGGACTCTTTTTCGAAGTCTTTCAAGGACCTCACGGTAGAAGTGCTGATTAACCGTTTGGCCTTGTACTCTGTTGACATTTTCATCGGTGTTTGCACTTGAAGGCCTTCCGCTTCGTGGTTCATCTTCAATCGACTCTCTTCCTTCTGAAAATTCCTTAAACCACCGAAAAACCTGTGCCCTTGATAAAACACGTTCTGCATAACGAGTGAAGTTTTTCAAAAGTTTCGGTTGCATTATGTCCAAGTCTGACGCAAAATTTGATTGCACACCGCTGCTCAACTTTGAGGTAACTCATTTTTAAAACGCTCAAGAAAAAACCATTTCACGAAAACCAACGCTACGGACAAACAAATGACTGTGGCGAGTTCAGATTCATACTGGAGGCGCATCACACGTGCACCTGACGCTACTCAAGGCCACGCGTCTCCAGCGTTGCCAGATCGAAAGCGACGTTGCCAGTCTCACTACTTTATTTACACACCTCGTATAACATATATGCACTTGAATGAACTCGGTCAATTTCCCAGGTTTGAATTAAATTTTCTAATTTATTCTGTGATTTATTTAAAACCTTGAAAAAATGCGCAATAGAAGAAAATACAATCAAAAATAATTCAATAACAGTAAAAAAATGTACAGAAGTAAGCGTTTTTTAATATTAAAAAAAAAACTATGAGAGTTTACATTTCTGAAGAGCACAATTTTAATAGGACACAACTTTTCTGGATTTGTACTATTAACATAACAAATCTCTCAGTTATGTAAAGATTCATAGGTTTTTTTAATATTTAAAAGCACTCATTTTTCTACGTTTATTGTTTACTATTTCTAAATTATTTTTGATTATGTGATTTCACATATTGTGTTTAGTTAATTTTTCTATGTTCTTATTTTATTAAAGTGTGCATTTTTTCCACTTTTTGAAGGCTTTTGAAAAGTTGTTCAATATAAATGATAAGTTGATATTTGACAGTTTGATTACTAACCTTGAAAACTGCCTGAGTCTCAATTTATATATGATCTATTGATGTTATGTATGGATTTTTCTTTTACAGAAGTAAGAAAGTGTAGAGATTACCTCGAGATTGCTTTCATGAGGAAAGCGACAGTTTCGTTGTTGAACACTCAGTTCATAGACCTCTGGGTCGTTTTCTATGTCTGTCACTGCCATACCAATCGTAATTCTCTTCTTCTCTTCACCAGTACAATGCTCCGATGTAAGCGAATTTAAATAAGGCACATCATAGTTGGAGTGAAAATAAAACTGGAAACCAATATTGCAGTCATTAAAAAACAATCGGAATTTTTAATGTACATTTCCAATCTCGCCTCTGTAACTTATAAATTAATAGTTATCTTTTAAAATTTAATTATATGCCATATAATTCTTTTGTTTATCTAAACTCATTGATTATTTAATTTAAACTTGGGTAACTGAGTTATGTTACATTAATTTTGTTAAGGAGTCTTATCAAGGTAGAAGAAAGATAGTGGAAAAAAGAACTTAAGATTGTGTGTATCCACAAATTTTATTTGTTTCATGAAATTTAATGAATGTAATCGTTTCTTAAATCTTATGCTGTTTTCTTTTAATAATGTAAAGGGGCCAAGGTAGCCCAATGGAACATACTCACCTTTGGTCTGGTAGATCCAGGGTTCAATAGCCACTCTGGCTCTCAATTTATTCACACATGAGGCAAATAATTATGGACACGTTGGCCCTCAGAGAGGACGTTAAGCATTGGTTCGAGAGTCTGTACAATGGTACGTGCTTATTAAAGTTCAATACTCAAAATACACTTGAGTCAGGGAAAATGTAGGACTCCCAATCTATTGTGTTCAGATTCTTTGTGTGGTACCACTAATGACCAATCTTTTGCCTACCGTGTCTTTTTGAGACCGCTACTGTAACCTAACCTATATTTTTCTATATATATATATATATATATATATATATATTGTTACAAATCTGACCATATCTTGCTGAAACCTGCTTCTTATTAAGTTTTTCAAGTTTTCTAAATAGAGTTCTTGTCACTATATCCACAGTATACAATATTCTTCCGATAGTCGACATGTTACATGAGTCCATGTTTCTGCTGTCCTCAGCCATTATCAAGACATAAATGAGTTTTGAAATAATTTGTTCCTTTATATAAGATAGTAATATTCGTTGAGAAGGTTGGGGGATTAAAGTTGTTTGTCTAAATTCATTGGGTTGAGTGACCTGGTTAGGGGTTTGTTGCCTCTACCTGGAGAGGTCCCACTTGACCTGGGGTTGATTTAAATAGTTTTAATATTTTCTCACTATTTTCCAACTGGATATTAATATATGGCTTCGTTTTCTGTATGAGTATGGCTTCTGTTATTTTGAGTCTATGCTGGTCCTGTTCTTTTTTTATTATTCTGGTTCCTTCAACAAGCGCTTCTCTAGTTAACTTTGTATGGTGCACTTGCTCTGTGTGTTTTTTGGGGGCTCCGGATATCAAGTGCATGGTCAGTCTTCTAGAGAGTGTAGTAGTAGTCATTCCAATGTATGAGCGTTTTTGGGTTTCACAGTCCCCATAGTTGCATTGGTACTCATACACTAGATTTGTTTCTTTCAGTGGAGAGTTTTTGCAGCGGCTGTTATTAGTCATAAAAAGGCTACTTATTGTAGGGCTCTTATAATAAGTAACCAGTGAGAGTCTATCATTTTCATTTTTGCACTTTGTGTTGTTTCTTATGATGTCCTTTAGTATCCTTTCATCAATTTTATGCTTGTCAGAATATTGGTTCCTGTAGTATATTTTATGTATGGTTCCAGCTGTTTTCTCAATTCCTTTCCTGTTTTCCCTTGTGTGTAGATATTCTTTCAGAATTTTGTCAAATTTTCCATTTGAATAGCCGTTATTGACAAATGCCTGTTTGGTCCTGTTGATGTTGGTGTGGAAAATCTCCCAGTTTGAAGCTATTTTGTAGGTCCTGTGTACTAGGGCTTTTATTGTTGAGTCTTTGTAGCGTTGCGGGCATTCACTATGGGCATTGAGGTAGTTGGATCGGAGTTGTTATTGGACGAAATCTCTAAATTGAGAAGGGAACTTACTAGTAGACTAGATCACTCACCACACAGAGAAGAATTACTTAATTTTATTGACGAATCTAAAATCCATGAAGAAACTTGAAAAACTTAATAAGAAGCAGGTTTCAGCAAGATATGGTCAGATTTTTAACAATGTATGTTTACAGGAGGGACTGCTACCAAAATTTACTAATATATATATATATATATATATTTCTAAAAATTGTATGCCAATTTCATGCTACCTTTTTAGAGAGTTTCTCTAATGTTCTACAGGCTCTTCTCAGTTGCTCGGGGAATAAAAAATCCCGAGGTATCTAAATTATCTATATATTTAGGTATCTAAACGTATTTAAATTAGAAGATATCACTCAAGATTTCATCTAGTTTTTGTTTATACTCACAACTGTTGAGTATAACAAACATACTGGCTTTGGCGGCTCTTCTTATTGTTATATCTTTATTTTCACTTAATGTTTTAGCGGCGTTGCTCAGTCTTTTAGTGAGGAGTTTGCTGAACTTAAAATCCTTTTGTTTGGTAGCCTCGGCTTTTAGTTGGTGGTCCAAATTTGGGTGAATACTTATTATATCTTCTTCTTTTAGTTTTAGCAGTGATTGGTATAATATTTCCATTTCGGTCTTTTTCTTCAACTGACAAAATTTTGGCTTTATGTTTTGTTATTCCCCAAGCAACTGAGAAGAGCCTGTAGGACATTAGAGAAACTCTCTAAAAAGGTAACCAAGTATGAAATTGGCATAAAATTTTTAGAAACATGTTTGCAAGAAGGATTGCTTCCAACCTTCGCTAAAATATATATAAATTTATTATGCATGTTCTCCATAAGTACCACATGCTTTATGAACTGTTTTTGTATACAGTTGACACTATATATTGATACTATAGTATACTTCTACTATACTATATCAATGCAGTATACTATAGCCAAGTATCAATGTAGTATATTGATACTATGTATATGTTCTTCCTATATTCTGTAAGAAAAATAAACGGATTAGAAAAATTGAAAAAAATAATGAAATTGTATGGATATGAATTGATCCATTGGTATAAGCTTTTGCTGCTTTACTTTCCTTTCCACTGTATTATTCTTTTTATCTTTGTATAGGGGTCAAGTTAGCCCAGTGACTTACGTGCTCTCCTCTGGACTTATAGATCAGGGGTTCGATTTCCACTCTGGTCCTCGATTTATGCATGCGAAAGATGAAAACAAAATGAGCACTTTGTCCCTCAGAGAGAACATTAATATATCGGTCCCTATCCTCGTAAGATACTTGTTTAAAATCCCTACTTTAAATACACTTTTAAGTAAGGCAAAATTTAGAACTACTAATTTAGAATGTTCATTGTGTAGTATAATAAAGGGAAAATCATTGTCCTATATGTATCCTTTCTTAATTGTAGGGTAAAAATCTAATGAAATGGTCTCCACATATACAAATTTAATGATATAAACAACGCGTTTCGAACACGTAGTGTTCTACGTGTTCGAAACGCGTTGTTTATATCATTAAATTTTTATATGTGGTGACCATTTCATTAGATTTTTACCCTACAATGAGTAAATACCACATAATAACTACGTGTTTGAAACGCGTTGTTTATATCATTAAATTTTTATATGTGGAGACCATTTCATTAGATTTTTACCCTACAATGAGTAAATACCACATAATAAACTACGTGTTCGAAACCCGTTGTTTATATCATTAAATTTTTATATGTGGAGACCATTTCATTAGATTTTTACACTACAATGAGTAAATACCACATAATAACTACGTGTTTAAAACGCGTTGTTTATATCATTAAATTTTTATATGTGGAGACCATTTCATTAGATTTTTATCCTACAATGAGTAAATACCACATAATAACTGATTGCACTACCTTAGAATTCTTTCCTAAGACTGTCATATAGGTATCTTTTTATATAGGAAAGCGAGATACGATTAAATATGATACGTTACAAGTCCATACCTTTTACATTTCGTAAATGAATTAAGTATGTATTTAGGCAAGAGAGTGGGGGATTTTGATATGATTCCGAAATTATCATGAAGTACGTAATTATTTCTGCAAAACAAACAGTTTTACAGAGTAAATACGCCAGACTACAGGATTTTTCACTGAAATCATTTGATGAAATTATTAAAAGATATCAGACAGTGGTATGGTTTAATAATGTGACTGAACATCCATTGTGTAAAGTAATAAATGTGAAGATGCGAGTGTCGGTATCACTGTGTAAAGTTAGTCACCTTTTCAAGGCTGTTATTGAGCTAAGTGACATAACTTTCAAACAAGTCATCTGCTAAAAATTTCTTCAAATATAGATCCAAAGATAACTAACTCTTCAAATGTGTAGCTGTTTGAAACTTCCTGAAAAACTATTCCATACTGAAAAATATGATAGACTAAAATAAACACTCTGAACTACACAAAACAGAACAAAACACTTAATACCTTTAAATTATATAAATATTTATCAAAACATGTAATATATAAAAAGATTTCACATAAACACGTGAAATAACAATCAATAATCAAACCACAATAAGAAATGGGAAAACAAGACTAAGATCTTTCAACCGTAACAAGCGGTCTTCGTCAGAGTCAAAAACCCAACTGAAACACTAGATGCAGAAAACCCTTTCTCAACCCTCACCAGATGTTTTCTGCATCTAGTGTTTCAGTTGGGTTTTTGACTCTGACGAAGACCGCTTGTTACGGTTGAAAGATCTTAGTCTTGTTTTTCCATTTCTTATTGTGGTTTGATCATTGAATGTAATATATATATAGTTCAAACATATAATTTAGAGTAAAAAAAAAATTGCGGAAAGTAAACAGAAAAGTAACAAATAGTTTCTAGAGTGTTTCGACATCCATTATGATCAGGAGAGAGAAGTTAACCATATAAAGACAAGTTAATAGATAAATATAAAACTAAAAAAAATTAACTTTTTCATGAGAGTTGGTTAAGATATATAAATTTGTTTGAATTGTTTTTAACATTAGAGTGGCTTTGGTATCTTTACAAGAGTTTTTATTGACTTTTGTTCAGTGGCATAGCAACTGTTAACCCTCCCGGTGTTAAAATTCCAGAAAAACCTCAAAATATTTATTTTTATGGAATTAAAATCAAGGATCAAATTTTAGACTACTGTTATTAGTCAGTTCATCTTACCGCAGTATTTCTATAAATATACAGTAACCATCAAAAGAAACCAAACAAAAATGTATAATTCAAATTATAAAAAAAAGTGTTAAATTAAATTAACTAACTATGCAAAATTTAATCTGTTTAATGCTTTTGAAAAATCTGTTTAAAAATAGTATTGCACATAAAATCATATTATGACCTTAAAATTTTGGCATAAAATTTTAAAATTTTTGTTAGCTTTTTATTATTTTAATTTTTTCTATTGTCTGTTTTCACTTCCTCAAAATGCGGACCAACACTTCCAGTTCCCCCCTTGCTACGCCACTGTTGTTGTTATTGTTACAAAACAAATTTATTGCTATAAAACTAAAATTTAAACTGTTATTGTTTGTTTACCCTTGTAGCCACCTTTGTCGTTATGGAGAGGTAAGCCGGACCTAATCTAGAGTTGGAGTTGAAGTCAATATAATGAGAGTCCTCTGGCCTAGAAAATAATAAATTAAACAACGCAAAGTTTTCTTATCTCAACCACATATTTTCTTTATCAAAATTTGTGAATTCTTTGACAATAGAACCAAACGTCAACAAAGAAAAATTACATAATTAAATTAACTTAGCAATCTTTCATGTGTACTTAATTAAGGCTCTGAACTTATTAAATGTGTTAATCATTCATTTTATCTATTATTTTGATTTAGATAGTTATTCATCTAAAGAATATCTATAACCAACCTATATAGATACCTATATTTAAAGGACAATACTCTGAATTTACAATAAGTTAAATTATTCACCTATCAGATAAATAATTAATTAATGATATTTCAATGAATTTATCTGTGATATACGTACATAGCTGCAAATTATATTTACAATAACACAATCATATTGAAATCTTTATAAGAGAGTAACGTTAACAATTTTTTTTTTATATGGACTAAAATTGATTGAATTTTAAAGTCTTATAGTTTTTTTGTGTTAAATCATAAAAAAAATTTGTGTTACTGGCAATGTCTAAATATGCCCAAGGGTATACAGTCGTAGGTGTTGGTAAATACTGATGATGAACACCATGTTCAGGTAAACTGATGATCATCACGACGGTCAGGTAAACTGTTTGAAACTGTTTGATCAGTTTCCTTACGGTCAGGTAAACTGATGATGATCACGATGTTCAGGTAAACTGATGATGATCATGATGAACTGATAATGATCACGATGTTCAGGTAAACTGATGATTATCACGATGTTCAGGTAAACTGATGATGATCATGATGAACTGATAATGATCACGATGTTCAGGTAAACTGATGATTATCACGATGTTCAGGTAAACTGATGATGATCACAAACTGTTTGAAACGCGTAGTTTAAGTAAAAAGCTCCTTTGAGTGGAGACTTTGAATTATTGCGCCCCCCCCCCCCCCCCCATCGCCAGTAACAGTAAATGCCACACAATTATGAATTGCACAACTAAGGAGTTATTTGTGTTTATATTGGGATCTGTCATATATTGTGGTCTTTGGAACTTATAGTTGTGTACTCGTAGTCTCTCTAATTGTATGTATGTATGTGTATGTGTGTGTGTGTGTGTGTGTGTGTCCGTATAAATAGATAGAAAGAGTGAGCAGAGGGAGAGTGAAACGAAGAGAGAGAGTGAGAGTTGGGGAGAATGTTAGAGTGGTAAGAACAGACAGATAGTGAACTAGAAAGGCAAATAGAGAGAGATATAGTGAGAGGGTGAATAAAAAAATGACAAAGAAACAGAGTGTGCGAGACAGAGCAAAGAGAGCAGATACAGAAAGAGAGATATAGTAATCATTGCAAAACATGAAAAATAATCTTTAGGTGAGCTGAATCATGAAACTCCGTTTAAAACTCAAATATTTTTTCCTTCACGGTTAGGCACTATAATTAATTTGTATACTATCAAAATTGTATACAGGATAGCCACACACTACAAGAAAGATCTATGATATACTACCGAAATTCAAAAATCGTATCTTCAGTTCTAATGGCAAGCACGCTAAATACAATACTCCTGTTAAATTTAGGTTTAATTTATTCAAAAATTAAATAAAACCAACAGTCTCGGTGATAGGAGAAAAAATCCTTTGGCCGTTGATAAATTGGTTATTGGACCAAATCTCCACAAGACATAAATTTATTTTTTCCTTTTTATTTCATATACATTTCCTTATAAGGTAATTAGATTTTACTATTTTTCATGTATATATACTGTTGTTAACATTGAATAACTAGAATGTTTTCAACTTTTAATTCAAAAGTATATTATCGCAGAATAGTTGTCAATTTAACGGTATGATGTAACATACATATGTACTTAAAGTTACGACTAGAAAACGCCAAAAAAAAAAAAGAGGCTAACAGTCACTATTCTCGATCGTTTCCGCTATCTTGTTGTCTTTAAGAGAGGAGTAAAAGGAAAAGAGGAAGGAACACGGGAGTGAAGACGGAATCGGTCCACCGATACAAATATACATATGTATATATTCTGCGTGTTAATTAGAGGAGTATATATTGCTCTTTTATACTGTTGTTGATAACTCACAGCTCTATAATACTTTCAATTAAAATTCATATAAATAATGTATAGTTGTAGAGAACATACCCATTAATATTTTCAGTAATAGGGTAACTAATTGATTCTACAAATAGTAACCTTCACGACCTCAATAATTTTTCCATTAAACCGTTCTCTTTTTTTTTTCTTAACATTAGCAAGAGAAAGAGGAAGGTAGAGTTTCCCACCAACTAGAGAGTCGAAGCCGAAAGTGAAGACTGGTTAGTGACCTATAACCCCGGCGTCCCACTCTCGCCTTTACTTGTTCAATTCAAGCAAGCGTCTTAATGGAGACCTTGCTATTGACCCTCTTTGCTTCGTGGTTGGCCGCAGTCAAGTAGGAGGAAAGGGAAACTTTCCTCTCTTTTTCATTTTTTTTTTTTGCCAACATGGTATTTTTGAAATGGATAAATAATGTTGATCGTTACTACTTTTGAAAATGTAATAACTAACATTCTAGAATATTCGAGAAAACATTTCTAAAAGAAAGCACTTCTGTTTATGTTTTCAAATTTTAACAATATTCTAATTAAACAGTTTTGTCTTAATGACCTAATTGATCTATTCTAGTAGGAGCAATATTCTGTTATATTATTAATATGACAAACCGTCATACCTAGTACGATGATGTTGGAGTCATTGGAGCGCTTTCGGATGTTGTCCATCTTCAATCATTAGTAGTATATTTACTTATACAAAGTTGATTAGTAAATTAACTAACGTCAGCTGTTAGTTAGTTAGTTGCGATTGAAGATGGACAACGTCCGAAAGCGCTCCAACGGATCCAAAATCATCGTACGAGGTATGACGGTTTGCCATATTAATAATATAAATCATACTAACATCAGTGGTAATAATAATATGCATGTATGTAATATTATGTTAGGTAGGCTGACTTCTTCCTGTCGTCTAGTTTAAGGACCTCCCACGACTCGATGAGTTCAGCCATCTATTCCTCACCCTCCGTCCGTACTCTCGAAAGGAGTAAATCCCGTTATCATGGATATCAGAGCTCATCCGCAGATGAGTACCAGTTTTCAAGTTCAACCCCACTAAAACTGATTCATGTCTCTTTGGTTAGACTACACTACTCTATCTCAACGCTTTATGCTCGATTAATATTTTCAACTAATTTAGTGATTTCACTCAGCAACAACATCCACACCAGACATCTGAGGCACCCACAAGAAATACCCCCGAGCCAGAAGGTCTGCCCAACCGTGGGTGTAATACTGCAGCTGTCGAGAGACCAATGCCACAAGACAGGCTCAGGTTCTTCGTGTTCGAGACCATCCTGTCTCCACAATTCAAACAATTTTAAATATGCATTATCATAAACACCCAACAATGCCATAATCAAATAAATCAGGGACTCTGCAGTTATAAATATAAATAATTACTTTTTATTCAAAGTACGAAGACTATAGCAAGGTCCCATCTCTGTGAATGTCTTTTTAAAATGTTTGCAACAATCCATTTCTTGATCTCTAAACTCACATTTACTAAAGATTCCTTCACAAGAGGTTCTCATCTGTAAAATATACAGAACGTCAAAATGGTTATTTTTTTAAATAAATTTAACAACTCTTAATTAATATTATTTCTTATTGCAATTGTTTTAGCTCAATGAAAATATTTTGTTTCTGTTTAAAAGTCTAAAGTGATTTATATACTGATTTCTAACTGGTGTTTGATACAAAACTTTACAACTTAAAAAATATATGGAAATTATTCAGATGGCTTACTGAGTCGCTTAGTCATTTCAAAGAGAAGCTCATCAAAGTGCTTTCATTTAATCTATTCGTTGTGAATTGACTGACCAGTGGTGCATTCACTACTGTTATTGAAAAAAGCAGCCATTCTATGATTAATATCAATGACAATCAGATTAAAATAATATTTGATTTGATTATTTTAAATAGTGTACAAAAGAGCCTTTCAGTAGTATTACTATGGGGCCAGCTTAGCTCAGTGGTTAACATACTCACCTCTGAACTGGTGGGTCCAGGATTCGATACTCTATCTGGTCCTCGATTTATTCACGTGGGAGGTAAATAAATTTGAGCAAGACGTTAAGCCTTCTGTCCTGAGCATGTACGAGGTCAGGTATTTGTTAAAAATCTATACTCTAAATACACATGAGTTAGGCAAAATTTAGGACTCCCAATGTAGAATCAATCTTTATTGTCTGGTATCACAAAGGGCCTATGTGTGTTGTGTTCCCTTGTGGGACTGCCACTGCAACCTACAGTGTCATCTACTACTACTACTACTACTAATACTACTACTACTAGTAGTAGTAGTATATAAATCCCCTGGATTATAGGTGTTATTGTAATCCAGCTCACGATTTGAAGAAATGCGATAATAATCTAGGCAAGTAAAATTGTTTCATAGTTCAATCTAAAATATCTGATTGAAGTTACTAATGCTTTAGTGCTTTAGTTACTAATGCTAATCCTGGAAGAATCCAGGTCCCCAAGAGAAATAGATTTCTCCACTTGCTATGTTCTCACAGTCTGCTGGGCAACATGAATGAACTCTGTTAGAGAGAAGTTCTGGAAAAATGTAAAAATAAACCTTTTTTTAACAAAATTGAGAATAAAAGTTTTTCCTCACAGATCAATCAATGCAGATTTTTATTCTTAACGACCTAGTAATCAAGGTTTATGTTATTTAAAGACCTAGAAATTCATTATTCTTGGTTTAATAAACCTGACAACACAGTTTTTTTTTTATTCTTAACAGCTCTTATAAAAGTTTTTTCTCAGTATTGAAGTCCTAAATCTGTTAAGACATCCCAAAGTTGTGAAAAAGTGCAGGATTTACCCCTGTAGAGTGTGCGGTCTCTTACCGTGCTCCTAAGATAGTCATTAAACTGATAGACCTTAACGAATTTCTCGTACTTTTGAATCATTCAGTAGGTCATGGATGTGATTTAAAAATAAATATACACTTTATATGTAAACAAAGTTGAATTATAAACTTTTTTGGAAAAGATGCAGTTAGGACTTGAATGATTATGCTACTACTTTGCGGTGACTTAAAGAGGCTAAACACGAGGATGAATCACGAAAGGTCAACTGTGGTCAGGTGTGGTTAAGAGAAATGAACTCTCCCCGATTAATCCCTTAATCCTCTGTTTAATCTTCTTTCAAAATTCCCATACATTAGTTTGGCAATGTTTCTTATAATTTATCATTGAATATCTAAAAGAAAAGAGAAATTTACATATATAAAAATTTTATATGATTCATTATAAAAACGAAAAGACGATCCAAACTGGACATAATACATGTTCAAAATCGAAGAGGAGTAAACATACAGAGAAAAAAAAATACTTTTTTTTTATTGTTTAAACCGATCCCCTAGCGGGTGATAATGTCAGCCATTTACTGGCTTTTTGTTTGATCGGTGATTCTACAGATTCTACATTGGGAGTCCTAAATTTTTCTTAACTCACGTGCATTTCGAGTAGGGATCTTTAACGAGTACCTGACATCGTACAGGATTGGGACCGACGGCTTAACATTCTCTTGTGGGAGTAGTTGTAGTTGTGTATGTCCTTTATGTCTAATTTATATGTCTTTCGTCTTTGGTTTGATGTCTGTCGTGGATGCCTGCCTCCGCGAGGTCCACCTTGGGCGCTTCGCGAAATCCAGGGGGAGGAGCTGTATGCCGTTCTGTCTGTATTCCGTGAAGTGGCTAAAGGGCACCACGTAAAAAACATCAATCTGCTTTGCTTTGTTCCGTGTTATGACCGAAAGGTTTGGGTACACGGTAATAGATCAAAACAGGCTTAACATCCTCGTTAAATAAGGATATGGGTTATTTGAAATCCCATATCCTTGGTTGTTTCAAATAACCTATTATTTTCCTTAATCGACCAAATAAAAACCACAAATACTTTTTTTAAAGGATTTTAACCAATTTTGATCCACTTGAAATTTATCGTAGACCCTATACAATATTAATATGAGACATATATAACAGTTGGTTGTAAATCTGTATTTAATATATGGTATTTATTCTAAACAAACAACCATATATTACAAGTGAGTTGCTTGTAGGTTAAAATAAATTTATAGATTTATAAAATTCAATAGATTTATATATCATATAGATTTTATATATATAAAATAAATGGAATATCTACACTATAATGATAACTTACTATTACTGTTATTACTATAGGCGTTGTTTACAATATTATTTTATTTCTTTTTATCTCTCTCTCTCTCTCTCTCTCTCTCTCTCTCTCTCTCTCTTCTTCTCTCAGTTTTTAAACTCTTCTATTGACAGGAGAAAACTCTAAGTAAATTTACTCTCTACTACCAGTTCCAAAACGGTTGTTACATGAAAAAACAGTCATTACAATAATAAAATAATATTAAACCACTACATTATAACCAAATTATATTTTAATTTAGAATCAGTTGTTATATGTTTAAATGGTAAAAAAATTGAAATACTGACAGCTTCCGCAAGCATATGTGGATCTTCTTTAGGGCAAGTTGGACTGAATAGAACTGAACCATTCTCGGCCAACAAACAGGACTCTTTGGTGTAGAAACTGCTCCCTTCATAGAAACTTACTTCTTTCAAAACCTCATCCACGTTCATTTCACGTTCCATTCCGTAGAGCCTGAAATACGGTTACATGCCTTTCAGCTTCCTTGATTAACCGTTAACTTTTCTGAAAATCTCTGACTTTTAACACTGTATTATAAAGTTTGGAATACAGTTAGTAACAATACATGTTATAATATATATATATATATCAAATATTAAAACTAGTCGCTCTCTGCCGGTACAAGTGAACGCACGTACCTTTTCTTCTTCCTTTCTACTCTCTCCCTGACGACGAACTTCAGCTCGAAATATCAACCCAGTAAGTTTTTTCGCTTCTTCTATTTGTTGTCTTTTTTCATTTATATATATATATAAATTATAAATATATATATATATATATAGTTTTATATATATAGTTATATATATATATATATATATATATATATATATATATATAACCAGTTGGGTTTATGACTCTGACGAAGACCGCTTGTTACGGTTGAAAGATCTTAGTCTTGTTTTCCCATTTCTTATTGTGGTTTGATCATTGATTGTTATTTCACGTGTTTTGTGATCTTATTTATATAATATATATATATATATATAATATAATATATATGCATATTTAGGGAGCAGACCATTTTTAATGCATACACAATTAAATTTCTTACTTATTTCTTTTCTTGCAAATTTTTGGACAGTTTTTCCTACGTTCTTATTACTTTTTTCCATTTATAAGGTGTTAAATGTAAAAGTTCAGCAAAAGATCTACTAGTAAAATTCGTGAATTCAAATAATTATAAACCAACGTTTTGGTCTTCCTAGACCATCTTCGGGATGTAAACAATTGTAAAATTTCCTAAACTAAACTTTCTAATAAAATTACATTAACTAAAGGTAATATATATTACAATATATATATCATTAAATGTGTTTTAAATATATATATAACAGATTCAATAATATATCGACCGTTTGATAGAATAGGTGTGTTCTCTAATCGGGGTTCGGTCAATTTTCCAGGATAAAAAATCAAACTCTCGTTGCCAACGTTTCGGTTTTATTTAAAACCTTTTTCATAGGCATCTTCTCCATACACTCCATATACTCCAGAAACGTTGGCAACGAGAGTTTGATTTTTTATCCTGGAAAATTGACCGAACCCCGATTAGAGAACACACCTATGTATATATATATATTATCATCAAGAAAACTATACAGAAAAATAACATCAGGAGAGAACAGATAAGGACGCAAAGCACACTTGAAGAGTTTTCCAACCGTCGCTTCCCAAGTTCGCTTGGTGTTCCTAACTCTCCTCTCCTGATGACGGTTAAACAATTAAACGGTTAAATCAACAGTGGAACATTAATTGCTTTTTAAAAAAATTATAAGGCTTCATACATTTTTTTGTATGAAATAACTAAACGATTTTTATATATATATCAGCAGTGGGTACCTGCAAATTTTAACTTCCAAAATATATTTTCTAGACTACCATGTCCCTTCAGTATGTCTTAAAATCATTTTTTTTGTGTGTTTTTTTATAATACATGAAGCTCTCATACAAGTATAAGTATAGTCTTAAGAAATAATGAAGAATAGTGGGACAAAAACTAGATGAATTTGATTATTTTCTCAATAACACAAAACATTCTTTGTTTAAACACAATGAGTTAATTGTGTTTTGATGCCCAAAGGGTTTGAAGATTGACATAACTTGATCATTGCTGTTGCATAACCATTGACTGCAAATGCAACAGGCGGAAACAGGCATACGAGTATCATGGGGCATAACCAGGAATAATGCATGTTAACTATTCGCGTAACACGCAATGCGTCAGCAAACACTCGGAAAAAACGCACTTTACAATGAATAATGTATTTCAAAAGTGTTATAAGAGCCAGTCCTTTTTTCAATAGTTATCTTTTTTACACAAAAAAAATATTGCATTAATTATGATATAATTTGAAATGAATTATTTAATAGGACCTGCTGCTTTTTTAGATTAAGTCATGTCATTGAGCAGTGAGAAACTGTTTACAAAAGAAAATGTTTACATAAACTTAATATAGCATTTTTTTGATATATGTACCGAATTTGGTATCAGCTTACTTTTGTTTACCTAAAACTGATTTGCGTGTAACAATAAATTTTTGCAAATATATTTTTTTATGATATTCATATTTCTCAATATGCCGTATTTATTTTTAAATACATATTTCAAAATGTGAACTAAAATTCGGAGAATATTTTGAATAGAGATTAATTTTTGCTCAATATTGAAGCATATGTATTACATTAAAAAAAAAAAAAAACTGGATTCGGCTACACTGAGCATTATTAGGAGTAAAGGTATTATCAAGTATATTGACAATAAATTTCACGATTGATTTGTTTTTATGCGGTTATGTCAATTTTGTCAATTGCAGCGATAATGTATTAATTGTTATAGCCCAATGTGACAGGTTTATAGAGGCGGAGCTTAATCAGGGGTGTTCAGAAAGTCACTGTACACTCATTTATTTGTTAATATACATGTTTCAATATAGAATACAGGAGATAAATATGACTGACAATTATAAATTATGTTGAAAGTGTCATAATCTGAGCACCAATAATCAATGCAGGCTTGGACCCTTCTTATTTTGTTTCTAACACCCTGTAGTTTTTCACGTCTCTAGAGGTAAGAAGCCTGTAATTATACAAGCTCTGAAATTT
This sequence comes from Hermatobates lingyangjiaoensis, assembly GCA_026182355.1. Classification (NCBI taxonomy): domain Eukaryota; kingdom Metazoa; phylum Arthropoda; class Insecta; order Hemiptera; family Hermatobatidae; genus Hermatobates; species Hermatobates lingyangjiaoensis. The sequence continues at coordinate 22,065 of JAPFBL010000740.1, forward strand.
GGCTAAATGTATGATTCATTTATGTATGAAACGTCTGCGTTGCGTGATGATATCATATGCATGTTTTTTTCATAATAATTCAAATTTTGCACTACATTCAATCATTTTTACGGGCCGTACTCTATGTAAGGATTAAGAATATGTTAATTCAGCCTTCAAGAGCTTTAAATGAATGACTGTTTAAATACTGTTTATGTGTAAAATTTATAAGCGATGAAAGATCCAGATTAAAACGTTTTTATTATAAAGTACTTCAGTAAAAGAAATTAATTCAATTTGTAAAATTAACCCACACCAGGAAGTATTATCACTGGATTACTTCTTCCCTCCTACATATGTGTTATCAGTGCCACTGGTAATGTAATACTTACATTGTTGTAACTTCAAGCCAATGAAATAATAAAAGAAAATCAGTGAAATTAAGAACAGCAAATTAATTAATAGTGGTTATTGACATTTGTACATTTCTAAATTCAAGCATGTAACATTAATTCTTAAATTGCTTTTCAATTATTGTTATGAATTACACTAATTTTTATTTGATAAGTTACTTTTAACTAATTCTAGTTAACTTGAAATTTAGCTTAGATCTTTTAAAATAAGAAATTACAATACAAATATATTGATAATTTAAATAGAACAGCCTTTCCAATTAAATGCCATGATTCTTATTTGTTCTCCTTGCTAAGCCGAGGTGGTGAGAGAGATAAATGGTTGTTGGAGGTTGGTATTCTGGATAAGCTAATCATATGAAATATCACTTTGTACAAGTTTTCATGAATATGTAGTAAATTCGTAATGAAATTTCAGTTATACAGCAATGGAAGTTAAACAGTAAATTTATTTCGGCTTTTGAATTACACACTAAAAAGACTAAGAATTAGAACATATTACTTAAGAAAATCCTCAATTTATCTGTGTCAAAACTGATTTTGAAGTAAAATTTTATTTAATTTGCGCAAGATTATTTATTCTAAAATGTTTCTGTATTGACTTTATCAGAAGATGGATATAATGAACCAAAAATAAAAAAAATCCTGATTCAATTCTCACATATTTCAATACTGAACCATAAATTTTAATCTTCATGACAATATTGGCAACACTTACTACTATCAGTTTGATAGGTGTTGCGGCTGTCTGTTACCTGTTATTTATTGGAGTCATTAATATCTCTGTAAGTACTTATAAACTAACTTCCCATCCTTATTATTTCAATGCATTGTTGAACCTAGTTATTTTTATAATGTTTTAACAGTGACAAATGGCTTTACATAATTAAATCAAGTTATTTTTATTGACTAATACAGTAGTTTTTCAATAAAATGAAAATAATTTATTCTTATCGAATCCAATGGTACAGTATATGATGATAATGAGCCTATGGAATATTGTATGCTTGAGAAAATTACAAGTTTGTAGTATTTCTGTAATTTCAAAAGATGATGAAATAAGTAATTCTAATTTTAGTTTTAAAATGATGATTATTTTATATGATGTATGTTTGGCTCACTTAATTTTGGTGTTTAATTATTAAATAATACATTATTTTTGTTTACAGACATGGCTTATGTTTGGCATCAAATAGGAGCTTCCATACTACCTAATGTGGGAGGATGGCTTGGAAGTGTAGCTGTTGCAAAGAATTATGACGTTTGGTACAATGTAAGTATTTAGTTTGATATAAAAAAGGCCACGTATTGATTTGAGTTTAGTAAATTAATATAAATTTAAAAATCCTTGATTCTATGAAAATCAAACATTATATATGTACAATATTTGTGGTGGAAGTCATTTATGAAAGATAAATAATGGCTGGTAAACAATAAAAGAAGTATAGAAAAACGTTGTTACGAGACTTGCAGAATTTTAACTCAGGTTGAAAAATGTCTTAAAGATCGAAGTGTAGGATATGCTATCATACTTTGGCTTTACATTAGTAACTGCTATTGTTCCATTCTGGTGATCGTATGAGATAAGAAAGCCTATAATATAAGGGACTGTTATTGTTTAGGAATATGTTAACTTGTTAAATAATGATAAAAGATAAATAAGGAAATGTAAATAGTTATTATGATACAGGAATGTGATTTTTAACTATGCAAATTAAAATCTAATTGATTCAGTAAGGAAATAAATTATGCTTTTGTGGAAAGTATAAGAATAAGTTGTAGCTTTTTTTTTCGCTGTTCACTGTGCCATTTCATGAACTGTTGGAAATAATGCTGGTAATGGGATAGAAGAACCATTGAATAACTTGTACACCTATTCTCAATAAAGAAAGTGAGTGAGATTTGAATTAGATGGAGCAAAATTCAATAATAAGAAGTGAACTAAAATGTAAATCTTGAACGAATTAAAAGAACGGTAAAAAACATGTTGAATGTCTAATCGGCTTTTTGTAAAAATCCCTAAACCAGATATGTAGAAACTATGTACGAAAAGCATCACTAAGGAAAGTTTCGGTGTTTTATAATTGAAACTGCAAAAATTCGTTTACATTTGTTCATTTGTAACAGCTATTGCTTTATTTGCCACTTTTTTATGCTACTATTTTTGCTAAAGCTACTGATTATTAAATATACTATAATAATAATAATAATTTTTTAATTTCAAATTGAATACAAAATGCTCGCAACATTTGGCTGCAACATTGCCTGTTGTAAATGAAATTATAGTTATAAATCCCTGAATATTATAATGGACTACTAGATCTAATACATAAACATCTTGTTGTGGTTCTAAATCGAATCAAAACTTCCTTGTGGCTACTAAAGACATTCTGCTCACTATTTCCGTTGGTTGATAGTTTATAATATCACCTGCAACACGATTAGTAGGGGAAACTGATGAAATATCATCTCATTTAGAAAACTAATGAATTTAAAAACAGAAAGTTTGCAATTCAGATTGATTGTCTTCCAAGTGGCCCACTTCTCTTCCAGATGATGGATTTCGAACTACGAATTTTTGTCTTTCTTTATAAGCGTTGGTCACTCTGATAATTTTATATACTTCGTTTAACCATTTTCAATTATCAACTATGAACATTCCAAATATGATATCTCACGACAATTTAAATGTCTACGTACTATTGATAAAGGACAAAAACTCAGAGAATCCTTCACAAATTGTCCTCCTATCCAAGAATAAAGAACATCTATTTCCTAATAAAGAGCAATAATTCGCTAACTGTGTCCATAATTTCATTAAAGTTCTGTGATCTCGACATTAATAACTATGGCAAATGACTGAACTCTGACAACATCGGTTATATAATTAACACAAACTTGATAGATATCTTTTTTTAGCTACTGGTGTGCATCTATCTAACTTCTGGTGTCAACATTCCTCTAATTGCTTATTGTTACATGAGGTGATCCTTCCACTATAATTTTTAGCCTCATTTGGAAAACACGATCGTCTAATTGAACCATAAATCTATTCCTAATAAGCCTTCCTGGATGTGACTAGAAATGTCAAGAGCAAACCTCTCTAAAAAAACATGCACCAATCAATTCTTGCAGAGATATATCAACTATTCTTAAATATTCTATCCCTTAATGCTAGAAATGCTAATGTTTTATATTCATTTTATACATTTTTGATGTAATTTGGCCTGTAAGAATATATTCTGGACGTTCATCGTTTACGAGTTCTCATTTTCCTCCTCATTTACCAAGGTTTGGTCGTTGATTGTTATTTCATAATAAACACTTGAACCAATAAGAAATGATAAAAAGAACTAAGATCTTTAGCCCTTTTTCTCATTTCTTATTCTGATTTAAACATTAACTCACAAAAATGTATATATATTTTAAACAAACTCCTTTCGGAACCTTGTTCTTGTAACTTTTTTTAGCTTTCTAATCTGTTTGAAATTTTCAGACATATCGATTAATAATTCTCCAAATGTTTTATTCACAATGCTTATCATTGTTAACAACTGTGTACTAAAATAACTTTTTTACAATTAATTAATGTTTCTATCACCATTGACAAAATTTCTGTCGCCATCTTCAGGGTATTATAAATGACTTACTTAAAGTAGGAATTGTTCACAAATATAAAGTAAAGATGAAATAATTTTATGAAAAACAATAATTACTGTGGTTTAGATATTTTTTGTGTATTACGTTTCTCAAATTTTGTAGAATGCACAAAATTTGAGAAATGAATATCCATTTGCCTCCCTTTCCCCTCTAACACCGAGTACATATATTGAAAATGTGGATTTGGATGATAGTAAACACCGTATTCCAAAGGAATTCTACTATAGAGTTTCTAAATAGATGTGGGAAAATATATGAATATATATATTTCATAGAGTTATTTATAGGTAGTACATTCGTAGAGTAATATTTATTTAGGTCAGAGTTACCTAACTGTAGTGTTCAAAATTTGAAAGCACTTAATACGTGAGTGTACAAGGGACTCAATGGAACCTGTCTTAATATGTCATTCCTTTTATAATCCTATTGTTTTCCAGCAACTCAAGAAGCCTTCATGGGCTCCTCCTAAATGGGTATATGCGCCTGCTTGGACTGGACTGTACACTGGAATGGGCTATGCTTCCTTTTTGGTTTGGAGAGATGGTGGTGGATTTAAAGGTATGATTATTTTAACTAACTTTACTATAATAATAGTCTGCTAAATAATTGATCATGTATCAGTTAAATAACATATTTTTACTTTACTAAAAGCGAAAACAAGTATAGTGATCGTGAAAAAATTTGATCTCCAGATTTTGATGGACTTACATGTTTTGAGGTCTCTAAAGTAGTTTTCTGACATTTTTTCAATGATTTCTGTTTATGTGTGGGTGAGTGTGTATCCAAAAGTTTGTATGCACGCTTTTTTAATATTTTACGTGAAAATGGGCCCCATAGTGTAGATGTGTTGTTTAGGCGAGCAGTGGCAATGAAAGTCACTTTTTTTGCCAAAATGTGTTTGTAAAAATTTTTATTCTCCTAAACTACTAACTCTAGAGTCTTAAAATTGTTTAGATTATCTTGGAAGCTTCAAAGGCATTAACTAAATAATCCTTTAATTTTTAAAATGACGGGAAATATTTTTTTCCAATTTTGACTTATGCGTCAATTTGAAAGATTGTGGGGACGATACAAGCCATACCATTTGACAGATTAAAATGAAATTATATCTAGAAGTAGACCCATTATGTGCCGGATGAGGTGAGGTATTTTTTTTAATTAGATAACATAGGGGCGTTATAGTGGATTTTCTGTTTCCAGACAAGTTTTTAACGCTAAGCAGCTCATTAAAGAAAAATGAAATTTTGTCAGAAATTTGAACAAAAAATTAGCAATTTATAAAAAAAAATCATGAAATTTAAATTGCCGGAAATAGAAATAAAGCTATAAAAACTGAATATTCTTCCTGAACTAATGGATCACTTGCTATACTTGTCAGATTTGTTACAATGACTTAAAATTTGTTTCAGTGAATCCACTAAAAAAGAAATTGATGTTTAGTGGTTTAATAAAATAATTTTAAATTATTTATTAACTTAATATGAGTTGAATAAGAATGAAATTTTACATTTAAAAAATCTACAGCAATAAACATATAATTTCTATGCTTTCCATGAATTTGCCTAACAAAATGCTCTAACCAATCTATATGTTGCACTCTTGAACAAAACTTAATATCAGATGTAGATTTTCTTGTGTTTATGAATCATATTTATTATCTTTGGGTATAAGTAATTATTTGGGTATATTTGAAGTATGAGTAATGGACTCCTTCGTTCTTTGTTACAAACGGATACTAATTTTTATCTAATTCTTCAGTGATTAGATAACATTGAATTTTTGTCTTATATGTTTCTAACATTTTTTAAACAAAATAGGAATATTTTGAAGCCTTAAAGTGAAAACTTCAGCTTAATGTTTTAATGCAGAAAGATGTCATATAAACGACATTAAATATAACAGATCCATCCACTGGACATCTATGAAGTCCACTGGCTATGGAAACAAAAGTCATGTTTCCCTGGAATAGATTGTTTCATAGCACTTTTTTTTCTTTTGACTTTACAAAAGTTATATTACTGCTGTGGTAATACCAAAGATATATCAAAAAATATCAAAGATTATATGATTCAGTTAGTGATATACCAAAATAAGCATAGATATTGGTAACTGGTTCAATCACTACCTGTACGGTCTCCATGAATGAAATACAGGGTGTCCATAAAGTCAGTGTGCGTTTTAAAAAAAAAATATACCCTTATTTGTAGCTGGGATAGAAATGATCTGTAAAAAGGATTAGAAAGAAGTAAATCTATATTTTTTAAAGTTTTATTGAAATTTTATCCACTTAACCTCCATCATGTGGTAACCTCTTCCATACAGATAAATCACGAATTTCCTAACAGATTGATCAGAAGAGGTGAACCATTTCATTTATCTTCACGCCAGACTTGACTCCATTAGATTTTTCTTATAGGGGTATGTGGAAACAACTGTGCATGCATCTAAATCTTGTTCATTTGAAGATTTGAAATCTAAAATAACTAATAAGATTTTACGGATTACTGTAAATCAGTTGGCGTATGTTTTCCGTAAACTGCAAAGCTGTAAAACTCTTTATATTGCTAATAATGGAGGACTGTGGAAAGTAAAAATTAATTTTGCAATAAAACCTTAAAAATGTAGGTTTACTCCCTTCTAATCTTTTTTACAGATTATTTCTATCGTAAATACGAATAAAGTTATAATTTTTTTAAACTGCACATGGACTTTATGGACACCCTGTATTAATAAACATCTTCCATATATACATTTATATTATGCCTAATTGGAGATTATGCTCCCAAAAAGTTTGACACTATATTTGCTTATAGCAAAGTTGAGTATAGACCACTCCAAATTTTTTTTATTTTTCATAATTTTTTTTCAATATGTTAATTTATTGTTGTAAACAAAAATGAAAATGATTATGAATACATCTGTAAAATTATGATTAAAGTGTTTATTTGCTACAGGAGATGCTGCCCTACCATTGACACTCTATGCCTCCCAGTTAGCCCTTAATTGGGCATGGACCCCCATCTTTTTTGGATGTCACGCCATAAAATGGGTAAGAAATTTACAATTCTCTTTAAAACCAATAAACATTCAATACGTGCATATTAGATACGAATATTAACTCTACTCGTTAGTAGTAATTAATTATTATATCTAGTATTCCTATTCTTTGATTACTTTATTTACTAAGGGATTCATTTCTAATTATTAATTCTGTTTAATTCTGTAATTATACTTCCCATTCATAAGGTATATTGTATAAATATAAAGCTTTAATAAAGATTATTGTTCATTTCCTTTTTAGTAATTACTTTGTTTAGAAATAGTTTTTTTTGTTTTTTTATTTCTTTCACGATGTGTTAAATGTATATTTTTAATTTCAACGTGACTTAAGACTGTATTTCAGCCTTTATGCCCTATATCAGTGTTGCAGTTTTACAAACTATTGTTTATTACATTAGTTTTAATTATATATTTAAAACCATACATGGGATAGTAAGTAAACAAATAACAACAGAAAAGATGTGAAAATATAGCTAAACTTCATGATATCAGTCCTTCAGCTCAAACAATATATATATATATATATATATATATATATATAATAAGGTATTATTTTCTTGGCCACAATTTACAAAAAACTTTTTCTTCTTCTTGGAGTTTGGTCAGGGTTAATATACGGAATCACCTTTTCGCCAACGTTTCGTCTTATTTTAAGACATCCTCAGGGCTATATACTAACAAAAAAGAATGGACATTTGTCATAACTACTTTACAATCATCATTACAAATTCATAAAACTTAGTCAAGGCTAGTTTCTAATTCCTAACCAACAAAACCGTTATCTGCCATGCATGTGTTGCTACCCAGCGACATTTATTGAAAACACTGTTTTTTATATTACAATAATCCATGGCAATATAAACCAAGATAACATTACAATAAATAGTTAATGTTGCAATGTTATCTTAGTTTATATTGCCATGGATTATTGTAATATAAAAAACAGTGTTTTCAATAAATGCCGCTGGGTAGCAACACATGCAATGACAGTAAAATAACACCCAAAACACGTAAAATAACAATCAATGATCAACGACAATATAAAATGGGAAAAAATGACTAAGATCGCTTGTTACGGTTGAAAAGTTTTAGTTTTTTTTCCCCCATTTCATATTGTGGTTGATATATTGAAAAAAGTATTGATTTAAGTAAAATTAAAGAAGATTTGAAAGGGAAAAACACTTGATGGTGTGTTTTTGCTATGGGGCGACATAAGAAAGGTATTTTAAAGACCGCACACGGGAAACAAAGAAGTAACGGGCAAAGTCAGGGTAAACAAAGGAGGTCGTCTTGTTTACTTTTATTATCAGTGAATCTAGTTTGATAAAGCATTACCAATGTTTAAAGTACTTGCTGTGTTAAACTTAATTAATTAATTAAAACTGGATGATACTACAATAACAGCTTTCATACCTGAGCATTTTAGTTCTGCCAATTTTTATCATGATTTTATGATTTCTTTTTCGACTCTATGTACGGAATATTGAGGGTTTGTGATATGCAATATTGAGGATTTACCTGCTAGACCTATATGGTATATATGTATTTTATAAAGCTAGGCAACGATTAACATTTGAATCGAGATTAATCGCACGGTTAAAAATGGTAATCGTGCGTTAATTTTACTTTTAATCGTAATTTTTTTGTTTGAACTATTTCCGATATGAGTAGAAATTCTAACAAGTAGTTTGGTTTTCAATACAAAAATCATTTGTTTAAACTAACAAAAAGTTAATAAACTTATAGGTTACAAAGAAAAATTGAGTGAAAATAGCAGCTAATATTTAGCAATAAAACGCTAACAATATTGCAGCAAAAACCCTTTTTTGTAATGGTACATTTTTGGCTAGTTTATTTTTAATTTTTATGTTATTTATTTTTTATTAGGTGCTAAAGTTATGCATGATGGCAGAATAACTAAATTTATGGTTTTCAATCATTTAGGCATGTTTGATCTATTTATTGTGAAACTACATAGATTGTAATTTTATGTACAATTTTCCGTGAAATCACACTACATTCGAAATATATATGAGTAAATACAAAATATTTTATTACTTATTCGAAATAGACGTGCCATTTTCTAATATGTTACAAAAAAAAAAAAACAAAAATGACATTGTAGTAGTGAAAACTTCTTTGATGTCTGCCCAGTAGCCTCCGAGATAATAGCTGTTGAAAATCCTGCAAAAATAGCTAAACCCCGTTTTTTTATGATATTTATGACGTTTGTCAGCAGGACTAAAAGAGTTAATAGAAGATATTGAATTTGGGATATCATCGGTAAAACTGTTTAGTCTAGCTGAATTTTAGGGTTCTTCAGTCAGTATCAGTAGTACTTAATATCTTATGTGTCTACTGCACTTTGCCTGTAAGCTAATTTTAGGCCACGTTGATATTTAATCGTCGATTGAAAAAATGTTCGTATAAAAAGTTAACAACTTAATCGCGATAATTAACACAATTAATTCCCAGCCCTAATATTTTATAACAATGTGTACACGGAATTATTGTATTCCAGTTTTCTAGGAGTATTCTTAAATTAGTATATTAGAAAAATGAAACTATGGTGAAGTCATGGTACGAGCATATCTACCGTCTTTTTCTGAAAATAAGGCATCCCACGAAAATAAGTCCTAGCGTGATTTTCTTCGGGACTTTTTGAAAAATAAGCCCTCTATAGAAAATAAGCCCTAGTTAAATAATGAGAAAAATATAATTCGTTAAAAAACGCTATTGAATTTAGTATTTATCTCTAGCTACCCTAATATCTCGGAGAATTGTTTGTGAACAAAATATTCTGAGAAATTTCTTGTTTACCTCTACAATATGTTTCAAGCAGTGCACAGGCAAGTGTCAAGATTAATTCCTAAAATTTATAAAGTAGAATTTATCTTAAAAATACAATAAGGCAGAAGTCTGAATGGAGTGATTGTGCAGATACAACTTTAGTGCATTTCATTCTTGTAAGTCTGATTATTGCCTATTACTTGTTGTACTTGAAGCCCTACCACGAAAATAAGCCCTAGCACTCATTTTGGACCTATAAAGAAAGTAAAACGGTGTCTTATTTTCGGAAAAAGACGATAGGCTCTGGAATGACCTAAAAGAGTGATATGGTAAAACTAACTTTTTGGCATTAAACGTATTTTTCTTATTTCATTGGAAAATCTTTTTAAAACTTTTTTTTGGGAACACCATGTTTATTAGTTCTTGTCCTAGAATGAATTGATGCACTTTCATTTTAAACTTTATTCTCAAGCCTTTATGAAATCAAAGATAAAAGAATCGTGATTCTAGTTTTTAGCCTTAGAATGAATTGATGCACTTTCATTTTAAACTTTATTCTCAAGCCTTTATGAAATCAAAGATAAAAGAATCATGATTCTAGTTTTTAGCCTTAGAATGCATTGATGTCACATTGATTTTAAACTTTATTCTCTATGAGCCTTTATGAAATCAAAGATAAAAGAATCGTGATTCTAGTTTTTAGCCTTAGAATGAATTGATGCACTTTCATTTTAAACTTTATTCTCAAGCCTTTATGAAATCAAAGATAAAAGAATCATGATTCTAGTTTTTAGCCTTAGAATGAATTGATGTCACATTGATTTTAAACTTTATTCTCTATGAGCCTTTATGAAATCAAAGATAAAAGAATCGTGATTCTAGTTTTTAGCCTTAGAATGAATTGATGCACTTTCATTTTAAACTTTATTCTCAAGCCTTTATGAAATCAAAGATAAAAGAATCGTGATTCTAGTTTTTAGCCTTAGAATGAATTGATGCACTTTCATTTTAAACTTTATTCTCAAGCCTTTATGAAATCAAAGATAAAAGAATCATGATTCTAGTTTTTAGCCTTAGAATGCATTGATGTCACATTGATTTTAAACTTTATTCTCTATGAGCCTTTATGAAATCAAAGATAAAAGAATCGTGATTCTAGTTTTTAGCCTTAGAATGAATTGATGCACTTTCATTTTAAACTTTATTCTCAAGCCTTTATGAAATCAAAGATAAAAGAATCATGATTCTAGTTTTTAGCCTTAGAATGCATTGATGTCACATTGATTTTAAACTTTATTCTCTATGAGCCTTTATGAAATCAAAGATAAAAGAATCGTGATTCTAGTTTTTAGCCTTAGAATGAATTGATGCACTTCATTTTAAACTTTATTCTCAAGCCTTTATGAAATCAAAGATAAAAGAATCATGATTCTAGTTTTTAGCCTTAGAATGAATTGATGCACATTGATTTTAAACTTTATTCTCTAGGCCTTTATGAAATCAAAGATAAAAGAATCGTGATTCTAGTTTTTAGCCTTAGAATGAATTGATGTCACATTGATTTTAAACTTTATTCTCTATAGCCTTTATGAAATCAAAGATAAAAGAATCGTGATTCTAGTTTTTAGCCTTAGAATGAATTGATGCACTTCATTTTAAACTTATCTCTCAAGCCTTTATGAAATCAAAGATAAAAGAATCGTGATTCTAGTTTTTAGCCTTAGAATGCATTGATGTCACATTGATTTTAAACTTTATTCTCTATGAGCCTTTATGAAATCAAAGATAAAAGAATCGTGATTCTAGTTTTTAGCCTTAGAATGAATTGATGCACTTTCATTTTAAACTTTATTCTCAAGCCTTTATGAAATCAAAGATAAAAGAATCATGATTCTAGTTTTTAGCCTTAGAATGCATTGATGTCACATTGATTTTAAACTTTATTCTCTATGAGCCTTTATGAAATCAAAGATAAAAGAATCGTGATTCTAGTTTTTAGCCTTAGAATGAATTGATGTCACATTGATTTTAAAATGTTCTCTGTAGGCCTTTATCAAATGAAAGTTAGGAACATTATGCCTCTAGTTTTTAGCCTTAGATTGAAATAATGTGACATTGATTTTAAAATGTTCTCTGTAGGCCTTTATCAAATGAAAGTTAGGAACATTATGCCTCTAGTTTTTAGCCTTAGATTGAAATAATGTGACATTGATTTTAAAATGTTCTCTGTAGGCCTTTATCAAATGAAAGTTAGGAACATATGCCTCTAGTTTTTAGCCTTAGAATGCATTGATGTCACATTGATTTTAAAATGTTCTCTGTAGGCCTTTATCAAATGAAAGCTAGGAACATTATGCCCCTAGTTTTTAGCCTTAGATTGAAATAATGTGACATTTTAGAACTTTTTTCTATAAAGCCTTTATCACATTTGTATTTAAGAAGTCAAAGCTGAAAATATGTATTTAGTCGTTTTACATGTATTTTTAATTTGGTTTTTCTTGTTCTTCAGGGGTTGGTTGAAATAGTGGTCCTAACTGGTGTTGCTGCAGCCACTGCCCTATCCTTCACAAAAATAAACCCCAATGCAGGTCTTCTTATGGCTCCTTATGTTGCCTGGCTATCATTCGCTTCTGCTCTTAACTGCAGTATTTACTTAAATAATAAACCAACCAAAGAAATTGAAGAAAAGAAACCGGAAAAGAAATAATCTCAATTGTAGCAGTTTTATAATTTTAGCTGGTTGCTGCCTTTAGATGTTTCATGTTATAATTATGTCACATGTGCCTTGGGTAGGAAAACGTTATGAACAACCGTGATTTATGACTGTTCTATCACAGTGTGTTTGTCTTGTTACAGGAAGCCCTCTTTGGATTGTTTTTAATGGGTCATATTTTTTTCATTTGACTGATACTTTTAGGTGCTCAAAAACCTATTTTTACGTAAATAAAACAGTTTCCTAATTTTACCTAAAAATACAGATAGATTATTTCTTACAAATTACTCCCCATAAAATAGGAAAAGGGTAATATTTCTTACAAATTTAATTTATAAAGCTACTTGAATCAGAATTCGTAAAACGATATTAACTGTAGTGTTCCTTTTTTAGATATTATTTGAATACTTGATTTTTGATTTAAGTACTTTTTTAATTAAAGATATATTGTAAATAAATACAAAATAGTTACCTAGAATGTATAAGTTTTAAAAGTTGTTGTGTTTTAGTTCTAAGCTAGATGAATGAATACTCACAGATGCATTCATTAGCAATTCCACTGTCGGTAAAAGAGTAGTTGTTACCTTTAGTATGTTGCAAGCAATTTCTGACATTTTTTTTAGAATTCCAAATTAAATGATAATTGTAATTTAAAAATGTCAATGCTATCTAACTAAGAAAGAAAGAAAACAATAATTGTCCTATTTTCATATCGACTCTATTTTTGAGTGGTTGAATTATGCATTAGTTGTCAAATTATTTCTGACCTGATAGAATTAAAATGGCACTATATTACAATTGTATATTCAAAACAATAAACATTTGAAATACATACCTTTAAGAATTTTTTCTCTCTGAACACTGATAGAAAGGTCCTTAGCTTTATATTTAACTTTATCAATTATATTCTTTCCCCAATGAATAACTTTAAGTAACAACAAATAGATGTAAACAATGCCCTCCTATGAGTAATATGTAAAAATTATTGATTTTCAAAAAAAAAAAACCTAATATTTAGGAAAACTAAAATTTCCTAAATGTGTGTGTCTGTCATTCGAAATTTAAAAAAAAATGTAGATAAGATCATTTTTAATTTGGTATTTTGAATTATAGATAAAAACTAGCAAATGTACCCGTCTTTGACGGAATCAAAAATTCTATTATACTTGGTATTCCAAAATATCAATTATAGTATTATACTAATACTATAATTAGAAATTATAGAATAGTAGAAAACACCATTATTAGTACAGTGTTAAACAAATGCCTCTGTATACACTACATTAGTTGTCTGTCCTTCAGTTTCATGGAAGAACAATCAGTTGAAACCTCTGACTATTGAGCAAGTAAACTACAGTTGACCATGTGAGAAAAACTTGGTTTCGCTAACTTGAATTCCTGCGTTAGATAAAGTCTCCCTTTGCGACTTAGTTAACGTCATTGCGAAATAGACTCTGAGGGGACCTTGCAATCATTTGAATGCAAACAGACAGTGGCTCGGAATCAATGGTATGCGTGGTATACACACAGACTCCCCAATACCACATCCAGTCATTATGTCCGCCTCTATGGCATATCTGTGTAGAGCACGAACTCAGAGTCGTGTCCCGTTGCACAGTTCTTGGGTCACTCATGTTTCGTAACATGAAATTTGTTACTGCTATAAATTGCAGCATCATTGGTGCTCCTACTTTAAGTTTTTACTCATGAGCAGGCAGTCCAGGAGAAATAAATTCAGAGTCAAGAAATTCAATTAGATAATGAACTGCTTCTTCATCACTAATCCAATCTCTTTACTGACTTGTAAGTTCTTTCCTCGGCTTCATATAGCGTAAGAGCTTGTTTGTTGATTTCTCATGCCTGTTCATATTAAGGGCTGAGAATTGCTCGTTTACAAAACATTTATTCTCAATAGATAGTACATCCTTAACTCTGTGAAACACCATTTCAATGATGTCTAATACGCAATATATTCATATGCTCCAATGAAATTAAAATCAACTAACAATACCTACTTGCCACACCTGTGTATTTTCAAAACAAACTTGTCTGTGAAGTTAGGAAAATACAGCTAAAAGCCCCATAACTTCGCTTCTGTACTGAATTAATAATCTATTTAGAGCCCATATTTTAAGTTAGGCACACACAAATCCAGTGTCAATGTTTCAGCTCGCTATGTCTTATGGTGGCTGAGTTTACTGGTGACAAACATTTTTGCGTTAAACGTCCATAACTTCACTTCTACGTTGAATTTCCAATCAATTCATAGCCTATATTTTAAGTTAGACCTACACAAATCTACTGTAAAAGTTTCAGCTTTATATGTCTTATGGTAGCTGAGTTTACCTGTGACAAAGTTTTGCGGACAAACAGACAAACCGACAGAAATTTTTCTAAGGGTGGATTCGGTTTCTCCAATGTATGAAACGTAAAGAAAACTTGAAATGAGTCAGTTCTAAGCAATGTACAGACAAAATCATTATTTTATTTATAAAAATTCTATAATTTATTTACTGCATTTTAAAACTGATATCTTCAAATAATTTCTATTAGGTGACTAGAAACAACTCTGTGGCCTCTTATGGAATGACGACCCGCATGTTTCATACTCCTTCTGTATCATGAGTTTTTAATTATTACTGATAGCTGTAAATATGATAATTCCGATTTGAGAAACTATTATATTTTACTTCAATAAGTACAAATTATTGTAAACATTATTAAAAAATTGAATCCATTTTCTTTACTATAAGATAAAAAATTACACATTAGGGAAAAAAGATTTTTTCCTCACGCATTTTTCACTTTTCTATCTTGAATAGTTTCATGTAGGCCCCTGATTCCATTTCATATACTTATATGACAAATGTAGTACTCTTTCGACTGGGAAATTATGGAAATTTGTTTCGTAATGTTTTTTAGAAATAAAATTTTATTTGAAGACAATTATTGTAAACCGACATATGGTAAATATTTGACAGTAGCATAATATGGCCCAACTCGAGTCTTCAGTATAATTAAATTGATATTTTTATTTTAATATTATTTATTTTTCGAATTGACAGATTTAATTAAGAATTATATATATTTATTTTGAAATAAACGTATATATGTATCAATGATCAAACCACAATATGAAATGGGAAAACAAGACTAACCTCTTTAAACCGTAACAAGCGGTCTTCGTCAGGTTGGGTTTTTGACTCTGACGAAGACCGCTTGTTACAGTTGAGAGATCTTAGTCTCGTTTTCCCATTTCATAATGTAGTTTGATCATTGATTGTTATTTCACGTGTTTATGTGAAATCTTTTTATCGGTGTATATGTATATAATGAGTTGAAATTAAATTTAACAATGATGATGCACTTTACCGAGTTACCAGTATAATTTTTATTTTAATCCTTATACATTTAATTTAACAAATAAATAACTACCTTTGAATTGAAATTCAAATATTTACGATATTTAATATCGTAATATGGTTCTTTAAATAATCATTTTAATTCAAAACTTTTTGATTAATGTACAAAGTAATTGACAGATAGAAATTCACATATATTGGAAATTAAAATACCTAACTCATTTTAAGAAAATATTCATCTCCTGATGATTATGTCAAAATTGTATTTTTTTCACCAAATAATAAATTTTTTAGTTTAGGTTAAATTTAGAAACAAAATTTTAACTTTGTAAAAATCAAACATATACTCATGTTTTTACTATTGAATATTGCTATTTTTTTCGTACATTAAAGAAATTCCTTTTTCCTGATGGTCAAATGGTGCCAGTTGTTACAAGATTGGTATATTTCGTTATATTCGTTAAATATATATATTAGTAAGTTAATTTAGTTGTTTATATATTTAGTAATATAAAATAAAAGTTTATCAGGATTGGGTCAGTTCTTCCAGGTTTAAATTTAACTCTCATTGCCAATGTTTTGGTTTTTATTTAAAACTTTGTTCATAGGCAGAAGTATTCGAAACAGAAAAACTAAATATATTAGATATTATTTTACAAAGTGTTTTCTTTGTAAGATAATCTTTTTATTTTAAGGTCGATATTTTTATCAATATTTATTATTATAGTAATGCTTTGCGATTATATTTCTAAAGTTTTCACGGTATATGCGTGAAATTAAAGTCAGTGTGTAATCCACAGTATCTGAAATAGGACTAAGATCTTTGGACTGAGTAACGGTCCTTGTCATAGTCAAAAGTTGAATGATGAATAGCCATTGTAGTAGTGTTTTGTAGGAAATCGAATCTTTTCAATATTTGAACAGTATATTCTACTGGCCGTGACCACTGCGCTGGTCAAAATGCTAAAATGCAAGTTTACTTTGTAATGTTCTTTGTATTACTTTTATGTTTTGTCTAAAAGGATTTTATCAAACGATGATGTGTTTCGAACACTTAGTGTTCATCGTCAGGGTACATTTGCCCCATTAAGGTGATATTGACTGTCTAAGAGGAGTCAATGGACACTGACTGCTTGTGTGTGGAGACGTAGTAATCTCCTTTCTAATCATGAGCAAAAACACAATAACTGCTTGCATAGTTGGCGAATTAATACAATTATTTTTTCCCCAAAATTAATCTTTTAACTATTAATGTAAATGAATTAAATTATAATGTAGTGCAATCAGTTATTATGTGGTATTTACTCATTGTAGGGCAAAAATCTAATGAAATGGTCTCCACATATAAAAATTTAATGATATAAACAACGTGTTTCGAACACGTAGTGTTCTTCCTCAGGCATTAACTAAGGATGAGTGCCTCTGAGTAAGACTGATTCAGTCTTTATATATATTATTATTTCTTAGTTTTTTTCAAACTCTTTGAAGTGTTTACATTAACTATGTAAACTTTACTATATTAATTAGCAACATATTGAAAATCAATTTAAAATATTACTCAGCAAATGACTGAAGTCTTAGTCATTGTAATTCATTTGATTTTTTGCCAGGCTGTGACAATTATTAAATTTTAGTTAAAATTAGCAAAATAGAGATAACTGCATTAAAACACAAAATATGGAATTAAATGCTCAATTAACTTAATAATATATTTGCTTTTAGCAAAGTGAGCGCATAGTGACAAATTTGTTTAAAATATAAAACATTGTCGACCAACCTGAAAAGTCAATTACTAAATTCCAGTAATATACCTATATAGTAGTTCCATTTTTTGTCTTTTGTTGTAAAATTATGTATTTAAAATTAATATCGATTATATAGAACCATTTTTTTTTAATACATCTCACCAAATTCGTAGGTCTATATTTAGTTCATGATTATTTTGCAGTCCATTGTGCATACACTGACAAGCGCCTTATACATTTCAAATCATAATGGCGTCCTAACTTTTTATAGCTGTATGCATCAATTTTTTTCATCGAATTTCAAAACAAAAAATGTTATTACAGGAGTTTAAAAGTGTTTTTTTATTAATTAGATTACTTAGTGGTACATCTTGTGAAATTATGTTTGCTCGTTTAATTGTTTGAAAAGAAAGAAGAAAAAAATGTACACAACAAAAAGAAAGGTAGTATATAATTTAAAATTATCTTCTTTTTTTTACTATATTACGTGAAATTATAACTATTACATGATTACAGACAAAAGTAGATTGAGAAATTACACTACATTTAGTCTTGCAAAAAAAATTAATCTTTCTTTCATTACGGATGCATCTGTACTAATTTGCATAAGAATTATTTTTTATGAACTAAAACTAAAAACTAAAATTAAAAAGTTTTATGTCACTAAAACTTGCAAAATTGACTCATTTAAATTAATGTAAGTGTAATGTAAAAAAGTTATTCTTACAAAAAATAATGTAATATACCTCGATCTAATTATTTCTAACTATTTAGAATATTATTTAATTAATTGGTTTTTTATATACTAATAACAATAAATGCAATTGAAATATAATCTTTTAATAGTAGAAAAGAAGAAAAAGAGTAATAATAAATGTATTTACAGAAAGAAAAATCACATTATTAGTAAAAATATGTTATTATATGACCAATGATTCAGTTTTCAATGACATTTTAACTTTTATATTGTTTATAACTTGTATATAAAGTTGAAAAATAATTTTATCAATTTTAAAAAAAGTCAATAACGGAATGGGAATATAACTTGCTTTTCAATCAATGTTTCAATGCAAACATTAAGAAACTGTTATTCTACAACCGTTTTTTGTTTTAATCTTATTTTTATAATATAGCTTAAACCCATTTTTTTAAAATTCAGTTTAAATAAATTGATCATATCTTGCAAACAGATATAAAATAATTATTAAACTCATTACTGCTATCAATTTAATTACTTATAAATAAAATAGTTAATTTTAAACATTGTTTAAAAGGTTAGAGCATTTTTATGTAGTAATTCCTTAGGTTTCTTATATCTGTTTTATTTGTTGTGTTTAATTTTTTTTAATTGTCATTTAATAGTTTATTAATTAATATCACTAATTATTAATAGGTGATAATTAGTGGATTACCTAACTTATTAGTGGATTTAAATTTGAAAGAATTAATTTTAAAAATACAAGATGACCTACGACTGCTATATTTTTTTCTAACGTTAAAACTTTAACGTTTTGTTTAATATTTTTACCTTTCATTGTTAATTTAATGAAACTTAAAGAAAATATTTCTGACCTCTACTCTAGATCAGATTTGACCCAACATGTCATATACAGGGTGTCCTAAAAGTAACCAAACCGCAAACTTTAATAAAAATTATTAATCAAAAACAACTAAGTTAAAAGGTGAATTAATTTTTTACAAATGACCATCAAAAATAAAAAAAATTAATAGGTATTAATTGTTTACAAATTTGCAAGATGTCTATCTTCAACTAGAACACAATCACGACATTTTTTGAACATTGTGACATACTTTCTGACAAGTTTTCTCTAAAATTTGGTTCCATTCTCGCCAAATGTTTTATTTTAGTTTTTATCACTTGGCCTAGGATTACTAGCATGAACTGCGTTCCTTAGAACTTCCCCATAGAACAAAATCAGGTGATGTCAGATCCAGAGATCTGGCAGGCCATTCGATTGTTCCTCGGCGTTCTATCCAACGAATTGGAAATGTTCCATCAAGCCATTAGTGAACATCTTTGGTGCATATACTCCATCTTGTTGAAAATGAAGATCACTGAACCTGGTGAACTTACTAATAATAGGAAACACTTTAGTCTCCAACATAGTTCAGTTAATTTTGAGACACCCTGTATTAAATTTTCAACAGGTTTATATGATAATATAGAAAATGATAAGGCAGGTAAGTTAGCTGCTCCTACCTGGTGGCTGCGTCGAATAAAGTATTGCTGTCGTATAGCTCACAAACAGACACAGAAGGAAAGGAAGTGTTGATTCCTAAGTAAGTAGTTTCGACTACATAACTAATAGAGTTTGTTTGAAACTGAACCCATGATGCCATAACAAGTAATGCACTTCCACACCAGGATATTATGCACACTGCCAACCATAAGATTCTAGAACAAAAACTTACAAATCAACTAAGTCTTTGTAAAAAAATTATACTTTTAATTAATAGATTATTATGGTAGTCTAATAACTCGGTGAAGTTTTGGTCACATTGTCCTCGACCAAAAGAATATAGAAAAGGCTATGTAAGTACCGTAGTTCACGTGATCTATGTAATAGCTCAAACTCATATAAAGGAAAGTCGGGTAGCTAACAGAGGAATTCTTTGGAAAGAAGAGAAATATCAGAACAGAAGCCCACCACATTGGTGAAAGAAAGGTCCAGCTTGAAATAATGTGATAAACTTTTCCAGGTTAGTGACCTTGAAGAAAAGGAGGTTTTTTCGTTGGTATTCTGGCTTAACTGAGAGCCCAGCACTATGAGAGTAAATGAATTTCATCTTCTTACCCAAAAAATAAAAAAAAATATCTTATAACTTGGTAAATGTTGGCATTCTGGTAATATTACCAGTATATGTATTGGTAATACTTAATGAGAGAGATTCAGCAAAATATGCTATAAAGATTTTTCTCTTCGAAGTTACAAATTCACAAGAGGACTATCATTCAAATTTAAGTTCATGGAGATTTTGTCTGAATGGGTCACAGGATGACGCATTGAAACATCTTTCCTATCTAGTTTCGTTTTACGATAAAATTAGGCTGTAGGGCTTATCGTTTTCACGGTATTTAATTTAATAATGGAATATAAATTGGAAAATGTGCTAAAGTTTAATCATTACTAAAAAGAAATATAACAATTGTTTCCAATTTTTTCTTCTTGCTGAGAAAAATGTTGATAAATTTAGTGGGGGCGTTACAATGTTAAGATAGATATTCAAGACTGCAAGTTATTTGATTTTTCACAATACGACAAATTGAATCGTAAAGAACCAACTTCTGTGTCTCAATAAGTTACATATCATTATGTCTCTACAATAAGTTTGATATCTTGTTATCACTCTTCACAGTACCTCTGAGTTTATCACTGCAGGCACATGTTACTTAACGTCCTTGAACATAGGTACTAATCCAAAGCTAAAACATTACTTTTTACTACAAATCATTTTACCTTTCAATTGGATGTCTGTTCTTTTCGGTGATAAATCGTAATCCATGAACACTTGTTTCATTGAAATATTCTGTGACAGCATTCCGAAACTTCACGAACATGTTACCTAAAAAAACAGATGTTCAGATTATAATTCTTTTCAAACAGATTTGATTTCAGGTATTTCTTTTGAATTAGGTAATTTACTTTTTCATAATTAATTACGTTCATGTGACAATAAAAAGCACAGCTATACTAAGTTCTTTATGAAAATTGTGACTTAGTGGATATTCAGAACTGGAACACCACTATTTCCAGTACACATTATTGAATTGGTGAAATAGTCAAGGTAACGTGGAAATTTTACTTTCTACTTGCGGTTGATGTAATTTTAATGTCAGAAACTATTTACCAGTTTGTAGAAACATAACAATAGCGTTGTATTAATGTATGCAGTTCACTGTTCCACGAATACAGTGTCTAACTTTTCCCATAGGAAACTCACGCTAAAAAAAAGAAGAGTTCCGTCACTCAAGCTGCCAATTCTGGTGTGCCAGAAGTTTATTCTTTATTTTTGTAGCACGTATATTGTACAAAAAGTATTTTGTTTAACATATGTTCAAACGTGTTCTATTGTGTACCGTTTAAAACTGTGTGGAGTTCTAATTTTTTCCACTTCAACTACACAATAATTGTATTAAGAAGTCATTCTAATTTGGTTTTCTACAATATGATGGGAATGAGTGGTCACCCATTGGTGACACTCCCTAACGTGGTTACCCTCTCAGCTGATTTAATAGAGGAAGCCTCAAGGCCATTTTCTTTTTAAACGCCTCCTATGCAGGTTTGAAGGTATTACAGATGAGTGAAGGGAATGAGTAAGTGGGTTTGGTTAGGTCAGTAATCTGTTGTGGAATAATTTGTATCGTTCTATCGCAATGGTCTGAACAGATGGGACTTTGAGGTCTTGGTGTATAATTTTGTTGGGGACATAGAACATATGGGAAAGTTTTCAGATTATTTTCGACTGTAAGAATTGTAAGTTGGATGGTTTGGTAGTTCAGCTATACAGTTTTCATTGTATGCTACTTCTTTATGTTATACAATATTAACTTTATAGCTAAACATTTTCTGTTTCTCATTCCTCAACTATTTAACCTACCCTCTTTTACTGATGATCTGCATTGAACTTAATTAGCTTTTCATTTATCCCGAGATAAGAATTGTTTTCTCATAAACAACCCAAATATTGTTTAATTTTAGGGTTGTACAATTAAAATTACAAAAGTTTCCGTTGTACTTTTATAATTTTTACTGAAATTGTGTTAAAAAAAGCAATATTTTTTGTATTCACAAGTATGAAATTTATAGATGAATTTTGCTACAAGGATTCTTTACAAACTGAATAAATAGACTAATGAATTTTTGACTGTGCAAGCTATGATAGACTAATATTATTAATGTTATTTCTATTATTGTTAATACTCAAAAGTATACAATTTAACGTAGCTATGTTTTAAAAGTATACAAATATGCTAGATTAACGTTTTTCAAATTTGTTTGCTAAGTCCCCACTAAGAAATGCACTTAACCTGTGGTACAGTATAGGATGTTTTATGCTATAAATAAGCCAGAATCTAGTGTTTGGTGTTTATTTATCTACCTAAGATTCAAAAACCCTCATGTTGGGTAATAGTACAAATCATTTTGATTTTTATGTCATACAGTATGAATATTGTTCTGGAGAAGAATGTATGACTTTGTTATTTTAACTATGAGTCATAATCGCATTAATAACTCATCTATAAATATTGCCACATCCAATGTAAGGGACGGGTCTTTACATGCTTTATTTACCACGTTAAGAAAATCGAAAGTTACAATGATATACTGGGGAACCTGTTATTATTAGCGAGCACGTCAATAATAATCAGCATAAATAAATTGTTTGCAGAAATAAATAAAGCCAAACAGTAAATTTTAATTTTTGAGTATCGGCTCAGAATATACATTCAATGAAATCACACGTAGTACAACGATTTTCATTGCTACGGTGAAATATTGGGAAAAAATATCTAAATTATGGATTTATTGATTGATATCTTATACTGGTTTGATTAGAGCTGTAAAAGTTGGTTAACTTGAGCAAAATTTTTCTTAGTTACTAATCCTTGATTAAATATTTATTCATTACATCTGCAATCTGTTATGTTGTGATATGTACTCATGATGGGCATTTAAAAAAAAAAATTACGTCTCCACACAAAAGAGCTTTATGTTAGTTAAAAACGCGTTTCGACCACTTCGTGTTCTTCATCAGATTTACATTTGCATTGCTGAGAGTGTTATGGCAGCAAGGAACTTGGAAAGACTAATGGTGTCAGGAAGTGTTGTTAGGTTTAAAATATTTATTAGAATAATCATTGAATGGTGAATTTTAAATATAATTTGTAGAATTGTTAGCTAGAAACATGAGAAAGAAGAATAAACTTCCAAAATGTGTTACAGTAGAGTGACCATTAAGATGACTGTATTATCTGAACCACTAGAACATCTGAAATAACTTTTGTATGAAACATCTGCCTGTGGAAAACATTTTATTGAAATCATACAACTGTGAACTAATACTATCCGAATGACGCTATGTGTAAGGAATTTTGTACGATAAGAATATGCTTAAAGGAAAGTAAATACTAATAATTATTATCAAATTGGAGTGTTACTTGAACATAAATATTATTCTGTAAATATTCTTCTAAATATTTGCCAAGATCAATAATTAGACTAATAAATATTTAGAGAAAAATATATATTCCTATCTTATTGCAAAATTTGTTCTAGACAACATAAAGAGAAATGTATATAATTAAAAACGTGGCTGGCAACTGTTCTGCGAGGTAAAATAATTATTGTTTCAATAATTTAGTAATAATTTAAAAGGGTATTAAAATTAAAATAATAATGATCAATTATTGTCAATAATAAATAAATTAGTAGTGAAATACAATCATTGATTTTATTGTACCTTTACGATAATAATTAGTGTCCATGATATTTAATTAAATTAAGAATTAATAATCATAATAATTGCTATAGTTATTAACATAAATAGGAATTACTTAAAATTATTATTATCAGGAATTAATTATTTTAATTTAATGCTGGAATTAATGAACTTTAATATGTTTGGTATATTTAATATTTATAATATTATGAATTATTTGGAATCAATTTAATCATTCTTACTTTAAAATTAAATCATTATTTATTTTTGTCAACCCGAAACCTTTGTCACCTTATCTCCTATATGCCTGCCTCTTTCGCAAGGGATCAGTTTCCTACTAGTAGTTGTCACTTGACCAATCCGTCAGTACCACTTCCTTGGGTATGGCTTGAATTCTCTTAATTGAACTTTTATTTTTTATTATTTCACTCTAATTTTTGTAACTAATTAGATTTAATTTGTATTATAGTGTCTTCCTGATGATGAACACAAAGTGTTCGAAACGCGTTGAATAAAACTTCATTTGTGTGGAGACTTTTGTTGGTTTATCCATTTTACCTCATAATTAAAATTAAATATTTAATAATTATACTTGGACTGCATTTTTCAATCCAGCAAAGAAATATTTACTTAATAATTTTCTTCTTCGGGAAATTCCCAAACGTTTATTTATAATAATGTTTAAAGAATCATTAATTTTTCAAGGAACGTATTTCTTGGTTCCCTTCAAAGAAAATCTGTCTTCCTTTATTACATTTTAAACAAAAACTAGTTTCTACTCTAAAAAGTAGTGGACTTTCACAATGTAAATCTGTGTGACTGTTATTCTAAAATAGTTATTAAATAGTAATCTATTTTCTATTTTAATTAAGGAAAATAATAAATTAGCTGTTAAAATAAACTTTTTTTTGTTAGAATAATTTTATTTATTTTTTTTCATTTATTATTATTTTTCACTGTGCACGTCCAAAAATCACAAGTCGGTTAACAATGAATACTAAAAGTGCATCCCATATTCTTGATGAAGTTCTTTATAATATGATAGCTGAATTAAATGATGACAAAATTCCAACAATTAAAAAGACATCTAGGAAGAGAATTTCTGACACAGGAGAAAGCAGTAAAAAAAGGTAATAGTTTTAGAAACCAATTTTAAAACGGCATACAGTCATTCAAAAAGTAGGTAACATAAATCGCAGCTATTGCAAAATTTAACTAATTTAATAAATTGAGGGTTTGATAGATGATGCGAATATAAGCAATTAAATTAAGATAAGAATTATAATAGTCAAGTTAACTACATGGTTTTCATCAAAGTCAAGTCTGATAAATTTTAATAATTGTTACCATGTATTTAACCGTATCAGAGATAATCTTTCAATTCTTTTTAAATTAATTTTCGCATCAGACTAAATTTAAACACATTTTTTAACTGATGTTTAACTTTTAAAATACGAACGTTATTAGCTCTTGTATATCTATTTATACAGTTTGATATTCTTGGTTTAATTTTTAATACTAGTACCTACTAATTAATACCTATGAATTAAGTTTATTGATTTTTATCATATTTATTTTCGAATTTCTGGGAATTGTTTTTAAATTCGTGTTTTGTATTAATTTCTAAGAAAACTTTTTTTAAATCACTGTCAAAAATATAGGATAATTTTATATATATGATAAAAGAGGGAGAAAAGTTTCCAAACTGGACTAATTGGAAAGATTAAAAATTGGAATAATGAAATAATTTCAAATAGGTTGAAGAAATTATGAAAATTTTTGGAAGATTATATTCAAAGTATGTTATAGACATAAAGTTATAAACATCCAAATTAAAATAAGAAATGAGTAAAAAGACTAAGATCTTTTAACTGTAACAAGAGGTCTTTGTCGGGGGTCAAATCTCAACTGATTCTGACGAGTTAAGTAGGTTTTTGACTCTGATGAAAACCGCTTGTTACTGTTGAAAGATCTCAGTCTTTTTTCTCGCTTCTTATTGTGTTTTGGAAGTTGTTTGTTATTTCACGTATTCATTGTGAAATCTTGTTACAAAGTTATAAATTATAACTTGAAACTTTCATGATTTAAAACTTGTTTTTTTTTCCTGTTAGTTAAGTTGTGCATGATTATTATTTATAATACATATTTTTATAAAAAAAAAAAAAAAAAAAAATAAGGTTTGCTATGAAAAATTTGTTGTGGAGGAATACTTTACCTATTGAACAGAAGGTCTAAACTGACTGACATTGATTTTCGATTTTCGGTTTTCCTGTAGCATAAAAAATGCAATAATTGTTGTGTGGCTGTTCAGCATTACCTTAACTAGACAATAAGCTTGACTCACTGTCATGTTTAATAATGATTGTATCACAGATTTGAAATCTGATACACTTTAGCTTAGGTGAAGGAATGACTATTATATTGATCTAGTTCTCCTATTCCTTAAATAAATAGTGTTTATTGTATTTTTAAGAACCTGTAATGTTTATTTGTATCACTTACATATATTATTTTATCAATGATGAAACCGCAAAATGAAATGGGGAAAAAGACTAAGATCATAGTCTTAGTCTTTTTTCCCTTTAGTCTGATCTTAGTTTTTTTTTTCTCATTTCATATTGTGGTTTGATCATTGATTGTTATTTCACAAGATTTCAATCTTGTTATATTATTTTATATGTTAAATATTTTACAGAAACAATTAAAGGTTCAAACCTATATTGTTGACTATTTTGTATACAGATAGACGATCTTGAGTGTTCTATACAATGAATGAAGTATATGTGATTGTCATTAAACCATTAAGAAGTTATCTACTGGTTTATATATAATAGAATTTATGCAAATCTATTTTTTTTTCATTAATAATTATTTATTCAAAAGTGAATTTACCTTCATTTGAATGACTGCTTAATTTAATACTTCAGAGCCGAAGTGGGGTAACATTTTTGGGTGTTACCGAAATAGTAAAATCACTTTATCCCCAAACTTAGAAGTAGCCTATTGGACAAATTAATTTACTTATTGAATTCATGGTTAATAAATAAACAAGAAATGTATATTGAACAATGTTTTGATTGTTAATACTGATATTTTTTCGTTTCCAAAATTTTTAAAAACCATGGGATCCTTTATTCAGTCTTTTCTCTCGAATTTTCCTTCACTTAATTTTCTTCTCCACATCCATAGCACCTTCCTTACCTCCCCAAAATTCCTCATTTACCTCATATGGGATAAATTAGAAATTAGCACTGTTCTCCGACCACTGTTCTAGAGATTAGGCGAATGACTGACTCTGCTCTTGGGATATTTTTCTACTAGGTGTTGTCCTCATTACAAAATGTATCATATTAAAAAAAAAGTATAAGTGAAAATTAATTTTGAATAAAAGTTTTTTTTTTTAAACAGAAGATTTATCTTCATATGTTATGCTGAATATTTCCAGAGAAACAGATACCTTCATCACTTGTTGTAAACCTTAAGATTGAGGTGTTGAAACGTCTACTCCAGAGATTCTGTTGATACTACTCAGTTGTGGGTGTTTGAAGTTTCCAGTTTGCCGGGGTTTTTAGTGTTTGAAACTATACAACATTGAGAGTTACTGCAGAAGCTTATTTTTCTCTGCTTGGACACATAATTCAGGCGTTCAACTTGTATTGTCATGATTATTTTGTCTTTTTTTTAATTATATTGTTTCCTATAATTTTTTTTATCTCTATTTTATACTTCTATTTTATTTTTTTATTTATATTTTTCCATTCTTTGCTTAGTGATCAAACTGTCTCTGGGTGCTCATGTGTATATTATATTTACTTTTCAAGGCATCAACTGGTTTGTATGTCAAAATATTGAAGAGAGTCTTTATCAGTGTTTTTTTATAAGTTTCTATAAAAAGTTTCAAAATTGTACAGTTATACTCAAGAAGGGAGGTTTACATCTATACTGCCGGGGCTCCTGTAAAAATAAGTTTACTGTAATTTTGTATCTCTAAAATTAATTATCGCTGTTTTATTTATAAACTGGGAGACGTTCCCATCTTTGATGGGTATTTTAAAAAAAATCCAGAGATGTTATGTGGTATTCCAAAATATTATTAGAGATTATAATAGTAGAAAATATCATTATTTATGCAGTGTTAAGTAAGTGCCTCTGTATACCCACATTAGCTGTCTGTCCTTCGGGTGCATGGAAGAACAGAAAGTTGAAACCTCTGACTCTTGAGCAAGCAGCATACAGTTGACCATATGAGAAACACTTGGTTCCAATCACTTCAATCTCTGGCGAATAGAGTGTTTGCCCTTTCGAATTATTTACTGTCATTGTGAAACAATGACTGGACGGGAAATTTCAACCGTTTGAATGAAACTGATAATCATGAATCCAATCCGCCTCTACGACATATCTGTGCAGAAAACGAATTTGAAAAGAAATGTGCCCCGTTGCACATTTTTGGGTATTCGACAACGCAGAAGGTGAAAGAACTCAGAACGGGGCTGCTTTAATGTATTAGACTTTGCTATTTCTAATCAAATACTTTCGTTTTCAGGGGAACACCAATGGCAGACAGTGGGAAAACTTCAGTTTATAAAACTCGAATAGTTCAAAGGTAGATCCTATAAGTTATGCTTTTAAATTAACAAAACAATATATTTATTTTAATTTTTTTTCTATTTTCAGTTCACCAAGTTATGGAAAAATACCGTCGCAGGAAAATAAAAATGTAATATATAATTAATTTTAAATTTATACTGATGTTTTTCCCCTATAGCATGAGAAAGATTTTCATAATTAGATAAATTTTTTAAATACTTTTTTTTAATAGCTTTATTTTCCAGAAAGAAACGAACAAAAAAATGTTGCTGAACAAATTAGAGGAGGAAGAAATGGAAGAAAAGAGGAAAAAAGAAATCCGTGAACAACATTTTAGAAGTTGGCTGGAAAGGAAAAAGAAACAGGTTATTATTTTTAATTTTTTTCTATTTTATTTGATAATGTATAATTGGATTGGTCTAGTTTGAAATCTTGAATTAATTTTTACCAAGAAGACACAAAATACAACAAAAATACCCAATAAATTCACAAAAATATTTTTTAAATTACTAAAAGTCTATACTATTATAAGAGAAGCCGTGTCAGTCTGTCCGTCTCTCACAAATGTAAACAAATCCGACAAGTTATAGCAAGTGATCCATTATTCCAACATTATTTTTTTAGTTTTTATAGGAATATTTCCCATTGCCGTTATCAGAATTTCATGAATTTTTTTCATTAATTGCTAATTTCATGTTTAGTTTTTTGACAACATTTCATTGCTCTATAGAAAGAAATTTAGCGTCAACAAATCATTTTCTGAAAACATAGAATGTACCATATCGCCTCTTTGGTTGATATAATTTTGAAAAAAATATGTTTACTCATCCCCCACATAATGCTTTATTTTTAGGTATAATTTAATTTCGATCCTTCAAAGGTTTGTAACTATAAAAAGTAGTTGATAGTAACTTAAGTATTACCTATATTTAATTAATTTTTTTTTGAGTTTGTAATCAAAACCTATTTGGAATTCGACGAGAAAACCAAGGATGCTGTCACTTTAGATGCTAGGGACATCTATTTTTTTTAAAAGTCATTAGAAGTAATTAGAAGTAAGTACATTTTGAACATAAGATTTTAGTTTCACTAAAATTTTATCAGACGAAGAGACTGGATACTACGGACTAACTTCCTGCTAACAGGGTTCAACTGAAAAAGGAGCTGACCATTGACAAGTTAAACAAAATCAATAAAAGAGATGAAAAAAATATAAATGAATAAATTCTTTAATTCAATCGTATAAGAGAAGCTAAGCGTTTAGAATTTTTTTCGTGTTTAAATAAAACCCACAACATAGTCTTTAGGTTTCATTTCTGTCATAATCAACTTGTAAGGCAGAAAAAAGAGTTATAATATTTATATAAACAATTGAATAATGAAGAGTGGAGTATTTATTTTTATTTTTATTTTTTTTATTATTTGAGGGTGACTATAGCTATTGTACTTTCCCTCTTCTGTGCTAAAGTACCCCAGCAGTTAGGTTCAACGCCTCCAAGAAGCTCATCACTTTTGCTGGTTCCAGCTGTAAAAGTTTTTCTATGGTTTGTTGAGTGTCCCGAAGCACCTGCCTCTCTGAAGCAAAGTTGCCTTACAAGTTATCAGCAGGTGCAACGGTGTTTCTTCCTCTTTGCAGAATCTGCACAAACCATCATTGATAATGTCCATTCAGGCTTCCTATGTTTCGGGAGAAAGTACTTCCTTCTCCTTCTCCGGGATGGTCTTCTTCGGTTCCTCAGGTGCACGTGTGGGAGGTTACCACTAGTTAGCGCTTTTGGACCCTCTGCGCTTCCGGAAGATGGTCTCAAGACTTCCTTATCCTTACAGGTGAAAATCCCTGAAGCTCTATCGGTGGTATTTTGTCCGCTCCAGCAGAGCACCGCATACCGAATTAAGGCTATTTACTCAAGGTGGTCGCCTGGTGCCCTTGAGGCTCTGTTCATAATACAGTAACCCCTGTATCATCCATCCTTCGGCACGGATCGCATAACACCTTAGATTGGGGCTGGGATAAAAGGAGGGGATTTAGGGATTAGGAAGGATGGGAAACGAAGGTGGTCAGGCCCAGCCCCTGATCACCTTCTCCTCCTCTTTCGTTTGTTCCTGCATATAGCAGGTTAACAGGGCAGCCTCGTGAAGGCCGAAAGTCGGAGTTGAGTGTTAGAGGCTATTAGAGGCGCTTAATCACTTCAGTACTACCCCAGAGTGGAGTATATCTTTTAATGAATGAATATAACTTTATTGACAAAAGTACATACTTAATGGAGGTACGATCGAAACAGCTTGGTTCACCGGATTCGATCTCAGCACTTTGCAATAGCTGGTATGGTAAAATTACAATAATGATAACTATTAAGTTCAGATATCTTTAAATAAAAACCAAGTTGTATTTACAGAAATATGTAAAAATAGAAATGGTAAGTTTAACAAACAAGTTTGCTAATATTTTTTAGTTATTTAAGAAATTAATTTGTATTATTCCTGAGATATTTTGTTCTCAATTTTAACTAGTGTTTTCAATATTTAGATTTTAATGTAAAATAGGATAAAATCAAATTTTTGTTGAAAAATATATGTGAATATAGTTCTGGGGTAGTTCACTAAATGGCCGCACTCCTTGAAGCAGCACTTTCCTGATAATT
The DNA here is from genome assembly GCA_026182355.1 of Hermatobates lingyangjiaoensis. NCBI lineage: Eukaryota > Metazoa > Arthropoda > Insecta > Hemiptera > Hermatobatidae > Hermatobates > Hermatobates lingyangjiaoensis. Next base: position 53,481 of record JAPFBL010000740.1, read on the forward strand.
CTTTCAACCAAGTTGATTTTCCAAACTGATTTTATGGATTGATTTCATTTTGGATTGCTAATTTAAGTAATTGTCTTATATATACATATATTAATATATATTCTTCTGCTCATATTATGTATTGAAAATGATGTAAACAAGCAAATTTTGAAGGAAACTACATTGACATTATATTGTGTTGTTAGTTCTTGAATTGGCCGCATGACTTGAAAGCAGAACTGTTTCAACAAAATTACTGTTTTTTTTTCCTCCCACTACAGAATTAAATTTTTAATAACTCATAAAAAAAATGTAGAACTTAGCTCTGACTTTTAAATTTTTAATACGTCAAGTGTTCATTTTATTGTAATGTAATAGTCACAGAAGCTTCATGTATGTTTTCATCTTAGATGTTCAGCATATAACTCGTACCCTTTCCGAAAAATCCAAAAATTCGGGACATAGCCGACTTAGTGGTCCATCCATCGGCGTGCAGAAGAAGGGGAAGGGGCAGTAGAGTGGTGGGGGGCATCTGGTTGAGTGGCTTATGCAAACAGAGAAGAAAATTAATAATAATTCTACTATTTCAATCTTGTATTAAAAAATATTTTAAAGGGAAAATACTCTTAAGAAAATCATGAATGAAGACGATTAAATATAGACGATTAAATAAGTGGGGAGTTACGTTTACAAGAAGTGACAGATCTAACCAAACTAAAAATAAAGTATTTTTCTTAGTGTTTCATTTGATAAGTGACATTCTGTCTAGAGTTACAAATAGATAATGGCACTATTTTTTCCCTTTATGGACCTTATGAAAAGTTCATTGACTTTAACATCTTAGAACTTACTTTCGAAAATGGATATTTAAGGTTGGGTTCTTAAATATATATTGGAGTTAGTTTTGATATTGTGGAGTCAGTGTGGTCTAATGGGTAGCATGCTGGTATTTAATACTAAAAATTAGAGGTTCAAATCTTGGCTGTAACAGCGGTGTTGTCATGGATGTATGAGAAATATTTGTACGTCAGCCCTTAGTTGTTCTGATCCTGTACAATATCAGGTACCCGTTGAAGATCCCTACTCTAGTAATATTGAAGGAGTGAAGTACAGAACTTTTGATGTGATCCAACTATGGCTCACAATAACTTCTATGAGCCAACGCAGTTTTGGCTAAGTTCATTTGACTATGTCTGATCACAATTGGTTCTGACATGTAACATATTTAAAAGTTTGATTCCAAACGTTTAGTTACGCTGCACTGGGAAAGCTTCCTCATAACTAAATGAAAAACACTAGTCATTGTTCTATAACGTGATAAAAAGAATTTCTCATGTTTCAGAGAGTCTTATTTGTGCAGTACAAACTATTTATAAAAATTATAAAGAATATACCGTCTTACCTCATATAATTTCTTCCCACTCGTCTAGTTTCAGTTTTAATTGTCACAACGAACCTAAAGTTTTTCAAAGATTTCCTATATACATATTTCTATATCAATGCTTCCTATTCGATATTCTATCAAATTTTGCCTAACTCAAGTATATTTACAGTAGGGATCTTTAACCATTAATAATGGCGATTATTAATAATTTGCACTTTCACACTTACTTCTATCGATTTAATCACAACAACTTCCCTATTGCTAGATTGGATGTTCAGTAGGATAGGTTAGCTCAGTGGCAACGTGCTCGCTTCTAGACAGGTAGTTCTAGAGTTCAATACCCAATCTAGCCCTCGATTTATTCATGCGGCAGGTGAATAAACCTGATCACATCGTCTTTCGGAGAGTACGTTAAACTGTCGATTCCGAGCCGGTACGATGTCTTTCCATTCTTTTATAGATTACTTTACAAGTAGAGTTGGTTGATTATTAATATCTTATAATTATTATAATAATAAGGAAGTTATTGTAATTGTCAAATAAATCGATAGAAGTAAGTGTTGCATGTGCAAATTATTAATAATCGCCATTATTAATGTTTAAAGATCCCTACTATAAATTACTTGAGTTAGGCATAATTTAGGACTCCCAATGTAGAAACAGGAGGTAATATGGCTTTTACCCATTACTAAAATTGGAGCGAAATAATAAAAAAAGTCATATTTCCCTTCCTAGATAAAAGGTGAAAAGTTTAAAAGAGTGGGCTTTGGAAAACAATCACACATGATTAGTAGTTCAGTTTCTTTTCTTTCTTATTATTAATAAAATATATTTAATTCATTTGTAATTGTTTACTGTTGTCATCTTCGTTTGACTCTTGTCAGCCTCTTGTCTTTTTCTAATCTTCCAGTTAATGGTTTAAATATAAATAACTCATCTCTCAGGAATTCAGTTTCTTATTTTGTAATAGTCCTATGAAAAGTTCTGTATTTTAATATTTCTGAAACTTCTAATCCTATCAGTCCAAGTATTTTATCTATTAAATGAATCAAGTTAGTAATATTACACGTCTCATATCCATGTATCATTGGAGAAATTGAAAAGCATAAATCTGTCCTTAATATCGCTGCCTTACATTCCTTTCTGGCTTTTCTATATGATTTTGTTCACAGCCCTTTCAGTTTGTCTGTATACTCCCCTTTAATTCAATTAACCCATTATATCCACTGTTCTCACTTAAGGACAGTCTTTAAAAGCACAAATACTTTTTAAATGCCTTTATTTTGGATAGTTTAACAGATCTGCATCATTTACTGACATTCTAGTTTGTTATTATCAACATTAATATTAATGAAAACAGCCTTCAAAATTGATGTTATTTTATTACAAAAAGGCGTAAAATGGTCAAGAAAAATCAACATTTTGTTTTTTTTATCTCTTTTTTAATACATAATAATTGTTGAACTTAAGATGAAAATATAGTAATCTATATAATGTAAACAATGATGTAAGATCTTTTATGTAATCATAATACAGTTTTCAAACATTCCAAGCTCTGATGGTGTTACAGTTGTCGTTATTTATTTGCAGAGTAAAGTTCATAAAATAAAAATAAAGCAAAAAGCTCATAAAATCATGAATTTTAGGAAAAAAAAAATGATAAAAATAAACGTTAAAATGCAACTTCAACATGTTTTGAAATTCTACTTAAACAACCTGTAAAAATTCAATGAAATTTATAAAATCAAAAACTTGTGATATAATGGGTTAATGTTATTCAATTTAATTGAACACATTTTCTTTATTAATAGAATTCTGTTTTGCTGAATTGAGTTAATTGGTTTTCATGCAATAGTTAGTTATTTAACTAAGTTTATTTTCTTTTAGTCTGTTTGTGGTTTTCCCAATGTATTTAAAAGTTATCCACTATTTGCTTGTATCTATTATTTTGCTTATTGTTATTTCTAATATTTTCTGCCCTATTGTTAGTTATTTCATCTATTACAGTTTCATTATATATATTGTTTTTTATTGTTTCAAGTTCATTGACGTACTTTTAAGGGATATAATGAATGTCAATTTTTTTATATTCTACTTATTATAAAATAGCATTAGTCATTTGTCTACCATAAAGAGGAATAGATTTTGAATTAGGAGAATCTATAAGGGTAAATATTCTAGAAACTTTGACTGACAGTCTGGAAAGTTTGGTAAAGGTCTGAACCTGGTGGAGAGGGGAAGACTTTTCAACCTTCTATTGAAAGACCCGTAAAGTTAAGTCTTTACATCTTCTGAAAAAAATGATACATTCGTCTTTTAATTGTTATTCAGAAAAAACCTCTTTGTTACTGACAATAATAATATTACGTCAAACCGTTCATGTTTTATTCAGAATAAGATTATTTTGTTAAAATAACTGAAATCTTTTATATGTTATTTTAATTAATCGTTTTCTTTTTACATTGTAAAGTTCTTACAAAAACGAATTCAGGTCTTTAGTATTGAAGGTTAGGAGGTTCCAATCTTGTTTTCGACTAAAACGTTTTTGTGGGATGGTAGCATCCCTTGGGAGAAAAGATAAAGCTGTCTTTCTCGGGTTTGTAAGATATCAGGTCCAAAGTTAAGAATATGTACTCTAAAAATCTTTAGTGAGGTGAAATTGAGGTCTTTTGATCTAAAATCATCTCGGTATTGTGCCTCAGGTATATGATAAATGGATGAAAAATAATAGATGATATTATAAGTGTGAGCAATGGAAACAAAATTAAATGGTTTAGTAAATTCAAAATTTCCTTTTGAAATGTAAAAATCCAGTTTCTTCTTCTTTATTATACTTTACTTACAGTATATTAATAACGTCGCACAAGGATTAAGGTAAACTGAAGAAGTTTAAACTTGTCAAAACCTCTAAATCGTGTTGTTTCATTGATACTATCTACCAAACTAACAATGTCATTAATTGATTAATTATGCTATTTTTAAAATCACTGAAATGATTTTCATTTCATTTTCATTCATTTTTCATTCATTGATTTTCATTTCATTTCAAAATATTTGAAAATCTTGAAATCTTTACTTTCATTATAGTAAAGTAAAAAATGAATGAATTATTGTAGTCATACCTAAATTATATTTTTAAAACTTCTAAAGAACATATATTTGTTGAAATATGTGTTTAAGTTTAATTTGGGTGGGTAAAACACCTATCATCTTCACATGTATACTTTGACCTGGTAGCCCTTATATAAATGGATAATGCATGAGCGTCAACTATAGAGTAAACATTGGCAGTCTGTACTACGCATTATAAGGGTTTGAGAAATTGGAACCCTTTTCTATGCAGACTAAATTTCAATTTTCATAAGGCAGAAATGGCCAAACATTTTAGTTTCCCATGCTTTTACAAAGTCGTTTATTACAAAGAAAATAAAAAAAAAATAGTTAAAGAAGTTAAATAAATTAACTGTTTTTTTTTAAAGTTGATAGTTCTCATAAATTTTGTTTATTTAAAATATGAAAGAATTTCTTTAAAAAAAAATATTCTCAGTTTGAATGATATTAAAATATTTAAACATCTGACTGCAGGCATTTAAAGGTTGGTCGACTGCTACCGGGTCGAGTTGTGCCGGTCCTTGGGTAACTTGATGGTGGACCACACACGAACAAATCAATGCAACAGTATAATTTAATTAATTAATACAGTCCGAAAGATGATTTATTTTAATAAATGATTTGATTCCTTCTTGCTTCTATAAACATGTCTCTCTTTTAACTCGTATCACGTTATAATTAACATTAATGGAATCTAAAAATTAGTTGACAATTTTTCCTACTTTTTACTTTTGCTTTAAGTAAACAATAGAGATTAGGAAAATACTCGATTCCGATTTTACCGAAATTTACATGTTTTCAGGTCTTCAAAGTCCGTTTTTGATATTGTTTTGATGATGCCTGTGTGAGTATGTAGTTTAGACGTGCGGTGACTTTTGTGACTGGGGAAGCAAATGGATATTTTTTTCATGGAAATAAAAGTTTTATTTAAATTGATATACTTTATACTATAGTTACTTTTCAAATATAAAGGTACAATAAAAACTTATCCATTTTATTCCAATAATATATATTTTTACTATATATTTTAATTCTTAAGATTGTTTTGACATTTGATGATTTATCGATGAAAGAGAACTGAAATCGGTTAAATCTGACGCCTCTGTATCGGCATGAAATTGCTTTTCTTGTGGAAGCAGACTGCTAGATTGCTTCCTCTTTGCTAAACAACATATGATTATTGATTATATACATCATACTCATAGATAATGAGCATAATCCAATTTAGGTGTAATTAATATCCCTAGATATTCCTTATCAGTGAGGGTAACGAAAAAAAATAATTTTTTGGCTTTTAATAATGTATGTTGTTTTGTTTTAATAAGTATGTTGAATAATTCTATCCACAGGGATGCAATATCCCTTTTGCTTCCACTGCACGTATTTGTCCGTACCGTCAGTCCACTGGTTGACGCATAAAAGCTGGAAGCATTAAATTCCGCGTAATTTTAAAGATTTCACGGAATAATGGAAGATCTTTCTAGAGAAAAATAAAAAAAAATGCTTTCATTCATTGTTGCTTCTATAGTCATATGGAAAGCATTACTTCCCTTGCTTCCATTGACTGCACGCCTATAGTACGAGGTGTGTAAATAAAGTAGTGAGACTGATTTTTTTTTTAAATTTTCTATTTAAATATAATTACAATGTGATATTGTCACCTTCAAAATAGTTCCCTTCGGAAGCCACACAGCGCTGGAGACGGTCCTTCCAATCATTGTAGCATTGCTGGAACTCGGATTCTGGAATGGCCTTCAGCTGGTCGGTTACAGCAGTTTGTACTCGTATGTAGGTGAGTGATTTATTCCCAATAGTTTGTGGGCACACTGCAAAACACACCTCGGCAAAACTGGAAAATGACTCATTAGTGTAGATTTTTTTTATTGTTTTTGAGCAATATTGTATCATTTTTTTTGGGCAAAATGTGATTTTAAACATTTTTTATCTCCTAAACCACTAACTGTAGATTATTATGAAATTTGCAGCAGTTTACCTGAAAAAAAAACCTATTTCAGTGTTTTCAGTAACCGGAAAAGTCAGTTTCGCATCATGAAAATGTAAAAAAATTGACTTATAATTGATTTTGAATACTTTTGGATACTATGCACGTCACACAGTTTGACGGACCATAATGAAATTATACTCAAAAATATATCTATATAATAGCATGAGCTGGATATTTTTTTGTTGAAATTATATGTATGAAAAGGTTCCAGGAAATGTTTTTTAACACTTGTGGCTAACTGTTCAGAAATGACATTTTATTTGAACATAATACATAAAATTAGTAAGCTTTGAAACGATTTCAAGAAATTCTGATAACTACATGAGGCAATATATCTGTAGAAACTAAAAACTCAACTTGGCATAATAGACTACTCTCTGTACTTGACTAATTTGAGCTTGTGGGTATGTGGTATATCTTTTCACTGATTAACTTGTATTCCGGAAAAACAATCCAAAAAAATAAACTTTATGAAAATCAAACCGACATGTTTTGTATGATTTATGTTATTCCGTTTTATTCTATTTTCTTTCAAAGATCATTTGCTATTTATTTCCCCATATTATTATTATTTTATTTTTAAACATTTTTTATTTAGAAACATTGTAATTTTTTTGTTTTTCCATTTAGGAAGTAGAAGAAAAACAGAAGAAGAAATGTATAGAAGAAGCTGTTAATAGATTAAAAGATGAAAAAGAGGCAATACGATCTCAACTGAACAAACTAGTGCAAGATGAATGGCTCAAGAAGAAACATACAGAAAAGAAAGGTATAAAAAGAATAATAATGCTTTATTGTATTGTATTACTACTATTTAATAATGTTGGTTGTGAACTTTAATGTGTACTGCACTACAGTATTATATGAAAGGGCCAGGTTAGCCCAGAGGCAATGTACTCGCCTTTGAACTGGAAGGTCAGGGGTTCAATATCCAGTCTGGCCATCGATTTATTCCCGCCGGAGGTGAATAAATCCGAACATGTCGTCCCTCGGAGAGTACGTTAAGCCGTCGGTCTTGAGTCTGTACAATTTCAGATCTCCCTACTCTAAATTCACTTGAGTTAGTCAAAATTTAGGACTTTTAATGTAGAATCAATATTTATTGTGTAGTATCACAAATGGCTATTGTTTGCATTAAAAAAAACCTGTATATTGAAACAGTCATTTCAACTAAGTACTTGAGAACTGCTACGAATGACAAGATGAATTGAGAAGTAGAATGTCTACAAAAAAAAAAGCTAAAATAGTGTATTATCCACTATCCATTAATGGATAGTGTATTATCCATTGTTATTACATATGAGTTTATACAACTTTTTTAATTTTTATAAAAGTTCAAAGGCCAAAGTTCAAAGGGGCAAAGTTGTTATTGCCCCAAGGTCTGCATCGTAAATAGCTTACTGAATGAAGAAGACAGGCAACCAAAAAGACAGGAAAAAAGTGAACAACTACTTGGAACTTCTTCATAAAAATAAAGTCAAAATCAGAAGGAATCTTGTTCATTCCATACATGACTTGTTTAATTTAACTTTTATTTTTATTTTATGAACAAATAATTTGTTTTATTATTAATGTGTTAAGATGACATAGTTCTCAACACGTTAAGAGCGTATAGGGTTTCTGCTAAAATAGTAGAATTTATTTTATCTTTACTCTACGTCTATCAGTATCTTACTGTGATACTAACATTGAATATCCTTTGATAAAATTGTATCTGATATTGTTAGAAGTATACATCAGCTATTTTATTGAACTGACCTTGTAAAGTAAGAGGTCAATCAACAGAAAAAGAATAATGAAAAGAATAATTTGTCAATCAGTGGTCTTGGAATGAACCTTGTTTCTACCAGAAAATTTTCTGTACAATGCTACTAGGACACACATAGCTGATACATACGAGTATATATATATATATATATATATATATATAATAGAATAATTTACCACAGTGAAACTAATTTAGAAACAATGCTAATTTCGGTAACACATCGTCAGAGAGTAAGTGAACTAAAAAATAATAAATACTTGTTAACCTGGTTTATTGAAGTCTCTAGAATTGTTGGTTGAACCTTGAATGTGTTTAATGATGAAGAAGTCTTCATTTGTTTAATTATTCCACCAATCAAAACTTCATCCAATTTATAAAGTCCTAGGCTATTTTTCATGAATTTCTCATAAAAGTTCTTTATGAGGTCACTTTCCACAATATTTCTTCTACTTTCTGAAGACGATGGGTTGACGAAAGGTCTTAGAGCATTTTTTCTAAATTAGTTTCATTGTGGTAAATTAATCCATTCATTACATCAAGTGTTATTTTGATTATTATTCATCTAAATATGTTTATGATGTTATTACATCAATATTAATAACATATTTCAATTTATATTTCAGCAATGAGAAAAATCGAGGAAAGAAAAAAGGAAACTGAAGAAATTGAGAAGACCAATAAGGCTATGGTATCTCAGTTTAAAGTAAGGAAATGGATGGAGGAAAATAGGAACAAACCAAGACCAGTGGACCAAAATATATTTAGTGAGTTCAATTTTTTTTTTGTAACTGATTTAAAATTTAAATTTTCTTTCATATTTATTTTTAGTTCAACTTTCAGACTTGACCAACTTTGCTTTGACGAAAAATAATCTAGAAGCTTTTTTTTAAAAAAATACTAATTTTCTTTAAATACTTAGAGAATATATTTCGCATTTAAAATATTTATTTTCATTAAATGTGACTCAGATCTTTAAACTAGTCTCCAACAGACCCTACACCAGTCCACTAGGTCACCTTCTGTTATCTTTCTTGATGATGGTTCAAAATTAACGGTAGAAACTACAACTGTGGCAGAAACTTGCTTCTTTATAAGTTTCTCTATCTTCTTAAATAAGGATTTCGTTGTTGTATCTAAACTATATAACAAACTTCCTACACAGTTAACAGTCTACATATTTCAACTCCTTCATAGAGCCCCACCTCCAGGACGAGAATGATTCTCAATTGCTTTTTCCTTTAATATAAGCAAAGTAGAGTCAGTTATATATATATTTAAAAACTTTATGTCTGATTCCACTTGATTTAACTTCGTCGAATATTTTTCTAAATTTCGAAATCTTTTCTTCATTTCAGGGTTCAATTTAAAAATTAAATCACCATATTTGTTTGAATTGTTATTGAACATGTTTTGGTGTTACATCCACCATCTTCAGCAAAAAAAAAAAAAAAAAAAAAAAAAAGAAACAAAACTACACATAACAAAATTAATCTAATTACCTAAAATCACATCACAATAGTAAACAATAAATGAACAGTCTATGAACACGACAGGCAGGTTAACATGGTTTTTACATAGGTTTTTAAATGCATGTATTCAAGAAGGACTGCTCCCAACTTTTACTAATAAATATATATGATCAAACCACAATAAGAAATGGGAAAACAAGACTAAGATCTATCAACCGTAACAAGCGGTCTTCGTCAGAGTCGAAACTCTATATTTATATAATATATATATATATATATAACGGATTACTAGCCGTTGCGTCTACAACGTGCTTGGTCTCCCTTTCTCTTTTCTCCTGAAGACAGATTACCCGAAAATTTGAGTCTGTAAGTGTGTTCTTTTACTTTCTGTGCTACCTATCTTCAATTTTGAACTGTTATATATATATATATATATATATATATTATATATATATAAAATTTTGTTCTAGGCATAGAATAAATTTATTACACAAGTCGTCCGTATATTGTAGTAAAGATAAATTCTAAGTGAAATGAATTGATTTGAATTTCACTATCAAATAAAACAAATATAATTCATACTAATAGATAAAATGCTATGTTAAAATTTATTAAATACATGTGTATTGTTAAAAATACAGAGGTTAGTAAAGTTCATATTATTAAATAAATGTGTATTGCATCGTAAATAGCAGTTTATGGTTTCTGGGTGGTTCCGCACGTAGTGCATTCACGTGCTACATGAGCCCTACTTGAAGATGCACTATGCGCAAAACTGTTCGGTTGATTAACACAGCTATTCACAAGGTAAGACCGACATTTCTAATAATGCTATTCATTGCCATACACATGCAATTAGGTATGAATAATATGTAAAAGTTATTATTATTCTGGTGATGTGACTCGCCTGTAACATTAATGAATAGAAAATAACAAAAATACCAAACATTTTGCTCCTTGAACAGAACAAAGGGTGAATAACTGTAATTATGGGTGTTTAAAACAATTAATATTACTTAACTTACAGTGGGCTAGGGTAGACTAGTGGCTTATGCACTTGCCTCTGGACTTGTAGATCCGGGGTTGAGATTTTCAGAATGACCCTCGAATTTTTCATATGAAAGTGAAAAATCTTTTGAGAGAAGACGTTAAACCAGTGTTTCCCAAAGTGGGCGGTACCGCCCCCCTGGGGGCGGTGCATTAAAATCGTGGGGTGGTAATGCAAAAAGGAGCGGGGATTCTGTTTCCATAAATTGAAAATGTTCAAGCAATATAATTTCTAAATTTAAGTGTAAACACGACATGTAAACTTCTATGAAACGTTTTCTTAAAATTATTTATTTTGATAATTGATTTTTATATTAAAAGTATCTTCTCACCTAAGTTTCTTTTATTGTGTATTAATTCTTTTGCATAAATAATATTGGATTCTAAATAAATATTTGATAAGTAATTATTTTAATTAAATTATTAAAATGTTACTCATTTCGTTATTTAGTTTAGGAATCTGATTATATTCAAGGATGTTGAGTTAAAGGTTTATGGACCCAAGGGGGCGGTCACTCGAAAAAGTTCGGGAAACACTGCGTTAAACCATCGGTCCCGAGCCTGTTCGATTTGAGGGCACATTAAAGATCCCTGCTCTAAATACACTTGAGTTAGGGCAAAATTTAGGACTCTCAATGTAGAATCAATCCTTATTGTGTAGTATCACAAAGGGCCAATGTTTGGCCTATGTGTGTCCCCTTATATGACTGCCACTACACCAAACCTAACCTAAGACTCCTAATGTAGAATGATTAGGGAGATGGAATATTCTCTCGAGGAATTAGCAGTAGCTTTCTAGAAGTCCTTCAATCCCACTATAAAAAAAATGTTAACTTACCGTTTTTAACTATAACAATTGTATAGTAATTAAATGCCATCGGATGAAATATTACCTGCAATTAAAGCAAAAAAAGATTAACTTAGAACTTGCTTGATGAGACCACTTACGAGGTATGTAAATAAAGTAGTGAGACTGGCAACGTCGCTTTCGATCTGGCAACACTGGAGACGCGTGGCCTTGAGTAGCGTCAGGTGCACGTGTGATGCGCCTCCAGTATGAATCTGAACTCGCCACAGTCATTTGTTTGTCCGTAGCGTTGGTTTTCGTGAAATGGTTTTTTCTTGAGCGTTTTAAAAATGAGTGACCTCAAAGTTGAGCAGCGGTGTGCAATCAAATTTTGCTTCAGACTTGGACATAATGCAACCGAAACTTTTGAAAAACTTCAGGAGGCCTATGGAGAACGTGTTTTATCAAGGGCACAGGTTTTTCGGTGGTTTAAGGAATTTTCAGAAGGAAGAGAGTCGATTGAAGATGAACCACGAAGCGGAAGGCCTTCAAGTGCAAACACCGATGAAAATGTCAACAGAGTACGGAACCTTGTGCGTTCAGATCGACGCTTGACAGTCAGAATGATCGGGGAACAGTTGAATTTGAATCACACCTCCGTTCATCACATTTTGACCAATGAATTGGAGATGAGAAAAATTTGTGCGAAAATGGTTCCGAAAAACCTTTCCCAAGACCAAAAGGATCTCAGAAAGGGAAGGAGTCTTGACTTTTTGGGTTCAATTGAAAATGATCCCCGTTTTCTTGAACGTGTCATTACTGGTGACGAGTCATGGGTGTTTGAGTACGACCCAGAAACGAAACGTCAGAGCATGGAGTGGCACACTGCGACTTCTCCAAGGCCCAAGAAAGCACGCATGAGCAAGTCGAAAATCAAATGCATGCTGATTTGTTTTTTTGATAGCCACGGAATCGTCCACAAAGAGTTTGTGCCACAAGGCCAAACGGTTAATCAGCACTTCTACCGTGAGGTCCTTGAAAGACTTCGAAAAAGAGTCCTTCGTGTGCGGCCAAACATCAAAGACAAGTGGGTGTTGCATCACGACAACGCGCCCTGTCACACTGCCATCTCAATAAACGAGTTTTTGGCCAGTAAAAACATTCCTGTTGCTCCTCAGCCTCCTTATTCAACAGACTTGAGTCCTTGTGACTTTTTCCTCTTCCCGAGATTGAAAAATCACCTCAAGGGAACTCATTTCGGGACACTACAAAACAGACAAACTGCTGTAACCGACCAGCTGAAGGCCATTCCAGAATCCGAGTTCCAGCAATGCTACAATGATTTGAAGGACCGTCTCCAGCGCTGTGTGGCTTCCGAAGGGAACTATTTTGAAGGTGACAATATCACATTGTAATTTATTTGAATAGAAAATTTAAAAAAAATCAGTCTCACTACTTTATTTACACACCTCGTACATCACTGACAGCAAAATATGAAGATGCAGACAAATTTACAAACACCAATTTTACAATTTTACTGTTTGAGATTCTGAGACATGATTTTATATGATGTCAAATAGAACAGGGTTTTGCATATAAGTTGTAGAGAATAAAATTTATAACCGAACGTGTGTTTTCAGATTTTAATCTACTGTCACTTGTTTTTAAAAATATTTAAATCTGAATATTTTGTTATAGATTTTTTTATGTTTTATTGATTTTAACGATTTCGACATAGAGACTATATAAAACGTGATCCGTATGATCTCTTGAAGACGTATTAAGGATTCCGCTTAATAAATACATTGGTAATTATACCAATAATTGGTAATTGTACCACGTAATTGGTACATTGGCGTTATTGGTACAGTTTGGCCCCTTAGACTTATCGAAAAAGAACGATAATTATGACCCTTTTAAGTAAAGTAACTATTTAAATTATATATGAACTATATACGATTCTTTAATATTTTTTAAAGCTAAATTTGACCAGAAAAAATCGAGAAATGAGAATTTTCCCATTTAAATTGGACATCCCTTCTATGTTGCGAACTTCAACAGACACTTAAGTTCTATATTTATAGATCGCTTACAAAAAAAAATATAAATGTTTTAAGAAAATATTATTGTGTTTTATGTTTAACAGAATTACGCTTTTAAAACTTTGTATTTGTAATAAATAGAATTTGAGTTAATTATCATGTTGTGTGTTTTATAAAAAGAATAAGGTTTTTTTTAAATGAAATTGATAAAACATTATTTTAAAAACAAATCTGTTGCAATGAATGCGTCATTGTTAGTGTTAATAATACTGTGATGAAATTAAAACAGAAGTAAAATGTGTATAATTATTATTCTAATAATAAAGCAAATGAATCATGCCAAGGGTTTAAAATGACAAGGTAGAAAAAGAAAATTAAAAATGAAATATTAATTAATAAATGAACTAAATATTGATTAAATTAATTAATTAGTAAATTAAATAAATGTAAATTCTAAATTATTAATATTAATTTATAATTAATTTTTAAAAAATAAAATTTACTTGAATTTTAATGGAATTGAAAATCTGATTATTTCAGGTCTGTCAAAAACGAATATTGGGTTCTGCAATCCAAATCCATGGAAATCAGTCCTGGATGAATAACAGAACAACCATAAAATGAAAAATAAAGGATTATATTCTGAACTATGTTTATTGATTTTTAGATTATATTTATAGTTTAAAAACTATATTCATTTATTAAGAATTCATTGGTATAAATATGTCTAATGTAATCTGTAATGTTTGGTTTCTGTATAAATTGGTAAAACTTCAAATTACATGGTGATAGGTGCTGCTTGATTGGTTGCTGTCCAGAGTTATTCTTCTCCTGATGACGACTAAGTCGAAACATTCAAGTGAGTTTTTTGTTTTTTTTTATGTTCTTTTCCCTTAATAGTTTTATATATACCTAATAGTTTCATTTTATTTGATATAATCAATTGTAATAATCATTATATATTATTATTTGATATATATATATATATATATATATTGTTAAAGTTCACAGCAGCTTCTGTATTCACGATCTTAATGCTTTAACCATTGGACGACTTTCCTTTCAGCTGGAGTGAGTTTCCAAATTATGTGTCCGAGAGTCATAATGCACTAACTGAGCACAGATTAATTTTAGTAACTTCTCTGAATGAAAGAATTAACACTGTATTTATGAAAATTAAATCACACATCAAACAAGCTTTCGACTTTATCATAAGTCAATGTCAGGTTATAATATATATATATTAAAAATGTATTATATATATATATATATATATATATATAAGCTGTTATAGTGTGGTATTTAATCATGTTGGGGAATTTCAAAATTTACATACATCTCTGATGGCAAAATATAAAAGCCCTTAAAGCATATTATTCTTTTTCCTTGTGACTTTTTGTTTTATTAATCTCTATCACGTGTCTTATTGTGACTATTTTTGAATATATACATACATATATATTTTTTATTAACGTAGACGGCAGCTTCCGCTTTCACGACCTTTTAATAAGAACACATGGAATATATATATATATATATATAATATATATATATATATATATATATATATATATGGGTACATATATATGAGTCGTTGCCTGCCAGCGGAGCGACTCGTTTCTATCTTCCTTATGACAAGGACATCGAAATATAGTAGTGAGTTTCTGTTTCATTTCTGTGTGTTGTTTGTGTCAATATAGTTTGTTTATATATATATACACAATTAAAAGAAACGGTCCAGCGGACTTTTTTAAAATAAAATAAATTCAAAACGAAGGAAACACACAGAAAGACACAGACATAACTCACATCGATATTTCGACCATCGTCGTCATCAGGAGGTGCAAAGAGCGAAGACTCCTGCGGGACTCTTCGCTCTTCGCACCTCCTGATGACGACGATGGTCGAAATATCGATGTGAGTTATGTCTGTGTCTTTCTGTGTGTTTCCTTCGTTCTGAATTTATTTTATTTTATATATATATATATAATCGTTACAAGATAAGTTAATACCCTTAAGGATTCATATACACAGTATTTTCACAGAAATATCAGAAATGTGTTCTAAAGATCTCTACTATAATATGCATTAAGCAAGTCGAATTATTTTTAAATAATTGTATAGGATTTTTTTTTATTGCTAAGGAATATTTTTTGTTTTAGCTTCAGCTATTATTTTGATTCAAAATAAGTTTCAAGAAACATAGAACTTTTTTTTTGTTATAATTATTTTTATCAATTTATATATAAGAGGTATTGATTTAGGTTTGCCTGCTGTGGGCTATGCAGTGTTTTTTTGTGAAAGGGATTTAATGTTGAATGTTGATATATTTGAAGTAAATAGAAGTAGAGTTAGTGATAAGAATGCAGGTCTGTTTGATTGAGCAAGCGCGTGGGCTGTAGGCTCTGTATAAGGCCTGACATAGTGGTCGTGGGAGCCTGTGTGGGACACCTCCATGGGCGAATTCTTCACCATTCCGTCACACCTTCTTCCTGTCCACTCTTACAGATACCAATACCTCCTCATCAGTCTTCTGCCCAAACAAATTCAAAACTTAACATCTCCTACCAAAAACTTTATCTCCAAGGAGAAAAACTTCATCTGAAATACCTTTCATAGGTTTTTTATTTTTTCCTGATTTAGGTAACTCCCGAATCAGGGTGTATATTTATCACCTGTTCCCTTACATAAAATACAGGTATTCATATGCAAATTATAATAATATGAACAATTCTAATACAATATAGTCATTAATTATCAAATAATTAAATTTAGAGAAATGCAATATAAAAGTTATAGCATTTGATCCTTAATATTATAAATTATGATAATTATATTATTGATCTATTTATAATTACTATTTCAGGTTTATAATACATAATTACAGTTTTGGTTCAGTTATAAGGCTTATGTTACAATTTATGTATCTCTATAGAATTTATGAATTATATAAATTTTCTAGTGCTTTTCTAATACAATATAGTGCTTTTCATAATTCATTACTCTGCAAGCTGTTATAGTGTGGTATTTAATCATGTTGGGGAATTTCAAAAATTACATGAAAAAAGTTTAATATCAAAACTAACAACGCGTTTCGAACACTTAGTGTTCTTCTTCAGTTGTAGATCTGAAAAAATATATATCTGTGAGCTTTAAGAACATCAGAGTGAATTATTTGAAACTGAATACACTATAATTCTTTGTATAAAGTCCTATAAAGTTTATTTTGCCAAAGTAAATATTACTGATCATAATCGCGACTCCCCTATGATAAATGGTTTCTAACAGTCATGGCACGTGCCATGAAGAGAATATCACTCTAATCTAATCCCTCAAAACTGAATCCACGCATGATCTCCCCTATCCTACACCCAACTCAAATTGCTATTATCTATTAACTTAAATTATAAAGAATGAACCAACCATTACCATTAATTTTTTTTAAGCTTTTATTCTTATGATCTTTTTGTTTAATGTCCTTTTCTTTTCTCAATGAAAGTAGTTATGCAACCTATTTTTGAAAACTAAATTGAGAATTTAACTTTCTCTGTTTAGACGTAGCTCTGAAACTATGAGGGATCTCATGATTGTTTTTACAGTTGGAGGAGAAAACTTGTTCAGAATTCTGACTTCATAATCTCTTTTCTGTCTCTCTAGAAGGCTCTATAAGAGGTTTATATATATATATATATATATATATATATATATAACAATTAAAAGAAACGGTCCAGCGGACTTTTTTACAATAAAATAAAAAACGAAGGAAACACACAGAAAGACACAGACATAACTCACATCGATATTTCGACAATCGTCGTCATCAGGAGGTGCGAAGAGCGAAGAGTCCCGCAGGAAGACAGGGCGGTACTCTGTACCGCCCTGTCTTCCTGCGGGACTCTTCGCTCTTCGCTCTTCGCACCTCCTGATGACGACGATTGTCGAAATATCGATGTGAGTTATGTCTGTGTCTTTCTGTGTGTTTCCTTCGTTTTTTATTTTATTATATATATATATATATATATATATATATATATATATATATATATATATATATATGGATTAATTTACCACAATGAAACTACTTTGGAAACAATGCTATAAGGCTTTTCGTCAACACATCGTCAGAGAGCAAGTGAAGGAAAAAATAATAAATACTTGTTAACCTGGTTGATTGAAGTTTCTAGAAAATTTGAGTTTGTAAGTGTGTCTCTTTCTCTGTGTGTTGCTTTTCTTCATTTTTGAACTGATTTGCGTCCAGTTTGGATCGTTTTTTCGAATTTTGAGTGGATATATATGTTTCACGATGAATCACAAACACAGAATTTACAGATGAACAAACAGACTTACTGTCTCTAATTTTCGGTTGAACCGTCATCAGGAGAGTTGAGATAGGGACGCCAAGCGCACTTGTGAAGCGACGGTTGGAGAGACGTTTGTTGTCCTTTTGGATCGTTTTCCTGTTTACAATATATATATATATATAAATTAAAAGTGAGTCCTACCTACCCGCATACTAAATAAGAAGTATGCCTAAAATAAAATAAATTTTTTTCTCAGTATCTAAAGCTCAAAACGGTAAAAGAAACTCCAGATCTAATATTAATTATGTACTGCACTAATAATGATATTTTCTACTATTATATAATTTATAATAATATTTTCGTATCATATCTGAATTTTCGTAAAATACCCGTCAATACATCTGCGAGTGCTTAAATTATTATAGATCAGTCAATCCTTGATCATAGATGCGATATAGCTAATTTAAATAGTATTTATAAAGTTATGATTAAGTTACTCAAGTTTTAGTTCCTCTGTATTTTGTTGTTGAAATTTTACATTGCTTAGTAAATATTAGCATTCTTCTTCTTCGTCATTTTGCAGTGTATCGTTATTTTTCATTTTGGATATATCTGTAAAATAAAAATTTCTATTGCAATATTCATATTTTTTTTCATTTTAAAAGTTACATACATCGGTAATTTTCTTCCTTTTTAAATCCACAAAATTTACAATCGTAAATTTCAATGTTTTATACATTTCTATCTCTTTTTATTTGTATATCTATTTATTGTTATATGATTTAATAATTTTATCTGTAATGAATTCAATTTGAAGAAGTTTTCAAGCTCTTTCCATCTTTTTATTAAAAAAATTTAGTTTTGAATAATCTTTTTCTAGGAGTGGTTGGTCTTATTGTTGAAATTTTAATAACAATAATAAAAAAACTCCGACTTCTCAATCACACAGTTCTTATAAGGATCTTAATTTATTTATAGAATTTTGGCAATCAAAACTGAATTACTATTCAACATTCATTTATGGGCAATTCAAACATAACGTAAAAACCAAGTATTAAATTTTCTTATGACCAATTTCAGGTAATAGTCAATTATGAGGAAAAATTCCCTTTATTCTTGAAAGTAGAGGCTATTAAATCACAAAGTGGTCGCTACTTAAATACACATGACAAATAACGATCTTAAATTTTATCATTTCTGTCTGCTGTTTATAAGTGTTGATTTAAATTAAATTTCCATACAAATAAGAAAGATTATTATCGTCTCTGAATGATGTTACAGCCCAGAATTACTTTTAATTTGCTCTTGATAATTGATGACTTCGGAAGCAGGTCTAAGGAAGAGGCTGTACTTTTTAATATCATTAGTAAGAACTCCTGGTTTATTACTGTTGTTTATTATTCATTGTTAGAATTGCATTACTATTTCATCATGATTTCATGTTAAAATTCATGTTTATGATGGATTTCATAAACAAGTTTAAACATGTTGAATCAGTATTAATCTTAATTTTTAATTTTTTAATTGTAATTTTTAATTTCAATTTTCAATTGGTTAGCTACAAGGAATATCAACCTAAATATTCAGCATTTCATGCTAGAAATATTAGATTAATATTATTCGCAAAATATATAGTTGTATCTTTAATATCTTTTACAATAGACTACGAAAACAATACATAAATGAGTATGAATAATGCACCTCATTTATTATGAAGTTCTACGAAACATTACTATTGTCATAGTAATAGCATAATAATGGGGACTAGGCTAGCTGCGTGGTTAATGTACTCGCCTCTGAACCGGTAGGTCCGGGGTTCAATACCCACTTGACCGTCGATTTATTTACGTGTAAGGTGAATAAATCTGAACACGTCGTCACTCGGAGAGGACGTTAAACCGTCGGTCCCGAGCCTATACGATGTCAAGCACTCGTTAGAAATCACCCCTACTCTATATAAATTTGAGTTAGGTAAAATTTAGAACTCTCAATTTAGATTCAACAGGTAATGGGTGCCTAGTAATAAATGAGCTACAATTTTAACCCCTACAACAGCCTTAAAAGGTGAAAGCCTTATAACTGTTAGCATTGGAAAACAGACATCAAAAAGTATAATAATAAATAAATAATTATAATGCATAATACATATTTATAAAGACAAGTGAATATTTTTAAGTAATGATTGAAAACAATAATATCAATGTCCTTTTTAATTTTATTTATTTCAGTTATTTGATTATCATTTGCAAGCTTCTCTTTAATTATGCTGTTCCTAATGTGCTAAATATAAAATGTTTGAATTAAAATTATAAATTTAAGATTTTCTGTTCTCTCTTTTATTAATCTTAACAATAGTTTCGTGTTGTGAGTTTGATGTAGTAATTTTAGCAGCTACATAATTCTAACATGCGGTCTCTGTCAGAGTCAAAAACCCAACTGAGTCTACGAAGTTAAAAACCCAACTCTGACGAAGACCGCTGGTTACGGTTGAAAGATCTTAGTCTTGTTTTCCTATTTCATATTGTGGTTTGATTATATATATATAAGGTATGTTCTCTAATCGGGATTCGGTCAATTTTCTAGGATAAAAATCAAACTCTCGTTGCCAACGTTTCGGTTTTAAATAAAACCGAATTTTGAATAAAACCGTTGGCAACGAGAGTTTGATTTTTTATCCTAGAAAATTGACCGAATCCCGATTAGAGAACATACCTGTTCTATCGAACGGTTGATATATTATTGAATCTGTTATATATATATATATATATATATATATATTATATATATATATATATAACAGATTCAATAATATATCGACCGTTTAATAGAATAGGTGTGTTCTCTAATCGGGTTCGGTCAATTTTCCAGGATAAAAAATCAAACTCTCGTTGCCAACGTTTCGGTTTTATTTAAAACCTTTTTCATAGGCCTACAAACAAAGGATAATAAGAAATCACATATCAACATCAAACATATACACAATATGAAAATGGATTGTTACAACTCATGAATATTACAAGCAGAAATATTTCAGAGATACATAAAACAATATTACTTACAGAAGTAAGAATTTTTTAACTAAGAAAATGAAATTTACATTATTTAAAGGAACAACAATGTTAGCCGGACAAAACCTTCGACTAGACTAATAAGATAACATTTCAAATAACCTCAACACTGTTCACTCAAGGGAACTAAATAAATCAAATTTCACTAAACCTCAGCACAACACTCCAGAATAAATATTACTTAAATTAGTAATATCACTTCTATGATTAATCGAACTTAGATCCTTTTTAATATATAACATCTCAAGTGTCTTCCTTCTTTGCTCATCTTTTTCTTTTTCTATTATAGTTGTATTCTTCAAAATCGAACGTGTGACCTTCGTTTATTGCATGCCCAGCTAAGGCTGTTGCGTTACTTTTATTTGTTCTTATGGAATAATTATGTTGGTACAACCTTTCTTTGAGAAAACGACTAGTTTCACCATAGTAACACTTGTCACAGTCTTTACATTTGATGGCATAAATGAGGTTACTTTGTAACTCCTTCGGTATTTTTTCTTTCAAATTTGAAAATAAAGATTTATTTTTTCTTTTATTATAAAATGCCAGTGTAACTTCAGGTACGTTTCGTTTGAACACTTTTCTAATTGATTGTGATAAGCCCTCAACATAAGGAAATTTGAAATACTTCCTATTTATAACTTCCAGTTCAGCATGATCTTCATTTGAATGTGCTGGTTGCTGTCTTAAATATCTTAACCAATATCGTTCAACTAAGTTCTTCGGATAAACAATTTTTCTGTAACAATAATTTCACCCTTTTCTTATTTTCATTTAGAAAACATGGACTACTTATTTCAATAACTTTTTTAACCAAATTTTGGACGCAATTTAATTTTTTAGGTTTTCCTCTCCGTCCTATCGTGTCGTTCATTGGAAGTCCAACTTATGAACTGTCTAAATATATAGAGAAATATCTTAGTTACATTACTAACAATAATGAGTTGAATGTAAAAAATTCATTAGAATTCAAACAAGCCCTTTCAAATCAAATACTAAGTGATGACGTAATTATGATTTCACTAGATGTTCAGTCGTTGTTTACTAATATACCTTTAGATCTAGCATTTGATTTAGTAAATAAACAGTGGAATAAGATTAGTTCACAGGTTGGAATGTCGAAAAAGGTTTTCCTTTCTATACTGGACCTTATATGTGAAGCAAGGTATTTCACCTTTGATGGTACTATTTATAAACAAAAATATGGATTACCAATGGGATCACCAATTTCACCAGTTCTCGCAAATATAGTTATGATTGAACTATTGGAAAACAGTATCAATAAATTAGGTACGAAGGTGAAATTTATTAAATTATATGTGGACGATTTGTTTTTAATTATTGAAAAAGGAGAAGAAGAGAATGTATTAAATATATTTAATTCCTTTCATAATCGTCTACAATTCACTTGTGAAGTAGAGAAAGATGGAAATCTGCCATTCTTAGATGTGAAAGTTATAAGAGGTGAAAATGGCAATATCTTAACGGATTGGTTTAAAAAACCTACCAGTGCTGCAAGAATCCTGAACTACCATTCTTCTCATGCTATAAACCAAAAATTAAATTGCGTCCAAAATTTGGTTAAAAAAGTTATTGAAATAAGTAGTCCATGTTTTCTAAATGAAAATAAGAAAAGGGTGAAATTATTGTTACAGAAAAATTGTTATCCGAAGAACTTAGTTGAACGATATTGGTTAAGATATTTAAGACAGCAACCAGCACATTCAAATGAAGATCATGCTGAACTGGAAGTTATAAATAGGAAGTATTTCAAATTTCCTTATGTTGAGGGCTTATCACAATCAATTAGAAAAGTGTTCAAACGAAACGTACCTGAAGTTACACTGGCATTTTATAATAAAAGAAAAAATAAATCTTTATTTTCAAATTTGAAAGAAAAAATACCGAAGGAGTTACAAAGTAACCTCATTTATGCCATCAAATGTAAAGACTGTGACAAGTGTTACTATGGTGAAACTAGTCGTTTTCTCAAAGAAAGGTTGTACCAACATAATTATTCCATAAGAACAAATAAAAGTAACGCAACAGCCTTAGCTGGGCATGCAATAAACGAAGGTCACACGTTCGATTTTGAAAATACAACTATAATAGAAAAAGAAAAAGATGAGCAAAGAAGGAAGACACTTGAGATGTTATATATTAAAAAGGATCTAAGTTCGATTAATCATAGAAGTGATATTACTAATTTAAGTAATATTTATTCTGGAGTGTTGTGCTGAGGTTTAGTGAAATTTGATTTATTTAGTTCCCTTGAGTGAACAGTGTTGAGGTTATTTGTAATGTTATCTTATTAGTCTAGTCGAAGGTTTTGTCCGGCTAACATTGTTGTTCCTTTAAATAATGTAAATTTCATTTTCTTAGTTAAAAAATTCTTACTTCTGTAAGTAATATTGTTTTATGTATCTCTGAAATATTTCTGCTTGTAATATTCATGAGTTGTAACAATCCATTTTCATATTGTGTATATGTTTGATGTTGATATGTGATTTCTTATTATCCTTTGTTTGTAGGCCTATGAAAAAGGTTTTAAATAAAACCGAAACGTTGGCAACGAGAGTTTGATTTTTTATCCTGGAAAATTGACCGAACCCCGATTAGAGAACACACCTATATATATATAATACTTTTTCGTTGGAAATACGATCCGAAACGGACAAATATAGTTCAATGTACAGAAAGAAACATAAAGAAATTAAAAGCACACACGCAGTCTCTAATTGATACAGTATTAATTAGAGGCTGTAAGTGTGTGCTTTTAATTTCTCTATGTTTCTTTATATACATTGAACTATATAAATATAAATATTGATAAAAGTATCGACCGTGGAATAGAAACAAAACTATAGTTTATCGGGACTCGGTCAGTTCTTCAGGTTCAAATTAAACTCTCATTGCCAACGTTTATTTAAACCTTTTTCATAGGCAGAAGTATAAATTTTGAAACAGAAAAACTAAGTATTACATTACAAATTATTTTACAAAGAAAAATAGTATGTGGATTTTTAACAACAACTGTAGTCTGAATGAACACGCGACACTGAACTTATTATATATAAATAAGGAGTGTCATGATTTAAGCTGTCATCGTGTTTTATGACGCCTAAAGAGAGGTTATATTCATATTAATTAGAATTAGATCTCTAGGGAAGAGATTAACTGTTGATATTTTCGAGTAAGTTGTACTAGTCTTGACAAAAGGAAGTATGACTACTCAACAGAAGTTGCAAAACATTATGTACAAATGCTGAGATCCTCACAATGAGACAACATTTAATAATGAATAATATATTAATATATATAAATATATCAATGATCAAACCACAATAAGAAAATGGGAAAACAAGACTAAGATCTTTCAACCGTAACAAGCGGTTTTCGTCAGAGTCAAAAACCCAACGAAAACCGCTTGTTACGGTTGAAATATCTTAGTCTTGTTTTCCCATTTTCTTATTGTGGTTTGATCATTGATTGTTATTTTACGTGTTTTGCGAAATCTTTTCATATAAATATATATAGTATAGATATTATTCAATATCTATTTTATCCAAAATCAATATTTCGGGGAAAATAATTTCGTAGAATATTTAATATAGATTGAATGAGGATTGGTATAAGATTGAATGGGCGAATACGATGACGGGCAGGGAGGGAGCAGAGATGACGGCTGAGAGCCGAGTGCTGCAGCCGAGACATAGAGGTGTGGAGGGAAGTGGGTGCCAGTAGCCGGTTAGTATCGTTTACGTTGCCGTGCTGGCTGTATCTGTTATCCGCCTCTCCTCCGGCCTCCGCGTATCCAAACACCCACAACCAACATATGTCATTCTGCCATATAAACCTCTTCTACTTCTTTAATCAATCTTATAATTAAAAAAAAAAAATTAATAACCATTCTAAAAATAAAAAAAAAAATTAATCCGTCATGATTCATTATTAGTGTTTGAAAATTTAAAAACCGGCATGTTTTTGTTTTTCCTTTTGACATTGTTTTCATCTTCGTGGGCCTTCAATGTGGATACCCACAACTATATCAAGCACAGAGGAAATCCAGGCTCTATGTTTGGCTTCAGCGTGGCCGCTCACAGAGAACTATCAAATTCATGGTACATGCTTCCATAATATTTTATATTTACATATAATATTAATTTTTGCATATTAATTACAGATTTATAGCAGAAATAATAGCAAAGTCATGCATATTATTAGAGTAATATTGTGACGATCCCACGGACACGATGTTTGTTCTCTTGTCTTATTGACTCTTCATGTCTTCTTTTTCATATCACCTTTATTTACACTAAAATTATTGTTAATTCAACCAAAATTTAGGTCAAAAAGTATATATATATATATATATATATTGGTGACTTACGGAGCAGGCCTTCTTTTAAACATATTTTAAACTTTTAAACAAATATTTTAAACATATTTGAGCTTGTTTATGCTCTTCCATGTAATGGAAGTCTTTAATAAGAAGATTAGAAAAAGTATCGAGGAAATACGAGAGGATAAAGATAGGCAAGCAATTTAATGAAATATATATATATATACACTTTTTCGTTGGAAATACGATCCAAAACGGACAAAAATAGTTCAATATAAACAAAGAAACATAGAGAAATCAAAAGAACACACTTAAAGTCTCTAATTTTTGGTTTGAACCGTCTTCAGGAGGTTGGAGACCTCCAACCGTCTCTGAATCAGTGTGCTTGGTTTCCCTCTCTTATCTCTCCTGAAGACGGTTCAAACCGAAAATTAGAGACTGTAAGTGTGTTCTTTTGATTTCTCTGTTTCTTTGTCTATATTGAACTATATATATATATATATATAATATAAGCTCCGGAATAAACTAGAGATTTACTAATATCAGAGAAATATAGTTAGTTTGAAATCATTAGTTAAACGGTGATCAGTAGAAAACAGTGTAAGGAGAATTATTTTGAGAAAGTATCTGGAGTACTGCAAATAATCTGTGATCTTGATAACCTACTCTCTTGTTAATCGTTCTGGCAAAATATGAAAATTTTACAGTAGTTGTGTTACTGCTATACTTTTAGTTTATTATCAGTCGGTATGAGTCAATATTTTCTGCAATCATAAGTAGAGTTAGATAATATATACACAATTTATTTATTCTTCAAAATAAAATATAAAACAATATTTAAAAAATATAAAAAGAAATAGAATTCCTTATAATTTTAATAAATTTTCATTTTAATATGTTAACATATTAATGTTCTCGATAAAGTTATTTTATCATGTGAATAAAATAATAACCACAATTAATATTGTTGGTATTAATAACAATATTAATAATAAAAAAAATAATGGTTATTAGAATATATTGTGCGACAGATTTTCTAGGAGGAAGTGGGACCCAGGAATAGACTTTTAATATTAGAAGGAGGGAGATGACAACTATTAAAGTATAGATGCAGGTGAGGATAGAGGGTTGGAATAGACGGAGTTAAGGTATTATTGAGAGGGATTTTTACATCTAAAAAGGTGATTTCGGGGGAGACTTGTTGCAAGTTGTTCCTTTCATTTTTAAGTGGAATATTATTGCGCTTGAAAGCATGTTATTTGAAACAGAGCTGGCTAGAGTGTTGATGAAGTTGTTGAATGGTCACTGAAGCAGAGGCCTGGGGAAGAGGGAGCTTTGCAAAAGATTTAAGCAGTCACTTAAGTGGAATATTATTGCGCTTGAAAGCATGTTATTTGAAACAGAGCTGGCTAAAGTGTTGATGAAGTTGTTGAATGGTCACTGAAGCAGAGGTCTGGGGAAGAGGGAGCTTTGCAAAAGATTTAAGCTGTCATCGTGCTTTATAACGCGTGCAGAGAAGTTATATTCATATTAATTAGAATTAGATCTGTAGGGAAGAAATTAACTGTTGATATTTTCGAGTAAGTTGTACGAGTCTTTACAAAAGGAAGTATGACTACTCAACAGAAGTTGCAAAACATTATGTACAAATGCTGAGATCCTCACAATGAGACAGCGAAATTTAAAAACTATGGATCACCCGAGATGTGGGTTATCGGCCATTATCAAAGTTTTTTGAATTTTAGGACAATATAGAAAATTTGACTGCTTAGCAGACGTGGGCATTAATCTCTTTATTAGTAAGTTACCCGTTGTTGACTTATTTTTTAAGTAAATCAACAAAATTTTGATATTAGTAGAGGTGGAATTAGAAAAAAAATATGTTAGCAGAATAGAAGAATCTTCATGCTTAGGGACGCCTTACCGTTTGTTGTAGGGGGAGGGGGGGCTCACTCACTGTTTCCCATGTGTCTAATCATCAGTGAGAGTTGGTAACTGGCTACGCTGATTGCTTGGTTTGGGTAACAGATAAGTTTGTTTCCTACTGACCTCACCAGCAGCCAAACGAGTTCAGTACGCCTCAGTCCGGAATTCTACCCAAGAGCTCTTAAAATGTTGTCGTGACGAAGGGAGTGTGGGGAACCCATGCGGGATTTCTTTACGTATTCCGCATGCCTCACCGTTAGTGGCTACAGTTCCTCACCCAGGGAGGTAGACATCCTATGGATCGCTGTGTGAAAAGCAGAACTTCTCGGGATGTTGCTCGTATAGCAACAAGAAGGAGCTAGACCCTCGACCCTTACAACTGGGTAAGGTCCACCAATTGCAGGTGGACTTGAAAACTGTACTCACTATTGAATTGAGTTCTAGCTCCGTGTTAAAGGTCTTCTTTTGGTAGGACGACCGAATCCTCGTGGTCCTAGAGTATTCAGAAAATTTACAATTTAGGAGGAGTCGGCCATCGTTTACAATAGTACTATACGCTGATAAACATTCTAGAGAACATTGTGAAACCCACATCGGGACGTATGATTAAAAGATGAATTTAAATTAAATAGTTGAAGGATTTACTTTCAGTTTGTATATGCTTTTTAGATTGAGTCAAGGTTCTTAAATAGAATTGGAAATAGCTTTATCAAGGAAGGGTGAAATAAACTTTTCTAGAGTAAAAGAAAAGTTAAAAAGATGTATATGAGGCACAAACAAACGATAAATATTCACTCTAATCTTAAAGAAATGCTTTTATGTTAGTTAAGTTCGCGATAAAAATTAATATTCAATAGAATCTCATATTTACTATAACTTACGGAGGTATTTATGTGTAAATCATCATCGTGATTATGAAATATCAAAATTAATTGTAAATGTCAAAATATCATTGTGATTTTCAAATTGTCAAAAGTCCTATATGTGATTTTCTGTGCTCTTTTTTTTTATGTTAAATCCGTTTACAGTCCTACCTAATAGTTACTATCTAAAAAGCTAGAAAATCTGGAGTGGCCTACACTCTACTTTACTATAAGTAACTTAATGTCAAATTTCTTGAGTATATAAAACATAACGTCTCATTTAAGCATAATGCAAACATCTAAATGGGATATAATTATTATCCTTTCATTCCTGAGGTAGTACAGATAGTGATTGAAGGACATATCAATTTATAAGCTTATTTTTGTACATCACAAATAATTTATTATTTGCAAATAATTTCATTAGTATAACTACAGCAGTAATAACATTTTTGAAAAACCAAAGTGAACATTTCTTGAAACGAAATAGTATCCTACAAGAGAACATGGCTATTGTTCAAATAGCCAGTAGATTTCTTACATCGTTTACTTGACATCCTTCTACATTGAATATTAAAGTAAAATTTTAAAATTTAAAACAGGAAAATACCCTTTTTTTCTCTGAAAAACATCTTAAACAGCGAAGAAAATGTTATTTTAAGGTGCTTTGTTAATTAAAGAATTACGATAATTACATTTATTAATCTCTAAACGAAAGATTCCAATTATGAATTATCATTTACATTTTTGGTCTTTTATAGAATTATTATACTGGGAATTTTAATCCTTAAAATAATAATAATAATAAGCTTCTTAGTATTTAATAAGATCATTTTCCTTCCCCTTTGTCAAATAACATATATACGAATTTTTTCTGAGTGAGTGTTATCATTTTCCTGCACAATATTATTCCTCTTACATCTCATATAATTCAATAAACAATTTAAACTGTTCCTTTATAAAATCAATTTTATCTCAGTGGATTTGCTCAAAAAATTTCTAAGTCAATGTAAACAATGTAAAAAAATACAAAAAAATCGACAAGTATAGCAGGTGATCTGTTAGTCTAGGGTAAACAAAGAGTTTTTATAACGTTATTGCTCTTTCCCGTAATTGAAACTTCGTGATTTTTTTTTTATGAATTGCTAATTTTTTTTCCATTTTTGGTCAAATTTTCATTATTTTTTAACCAACCGTTTAGCGTCAAAAAAACATTTTCTGAAAACACAAATCGTTTTGTATTTTTAAGCTTAGTTTCATTTTGATCCATAAAACAGTATGGCTTGTATCGCTCTCACAAGGTTTGAGATTGAATTATAAGTCAAAATTTTTACATTTTATTGAAAAAAAAATATTTCCTGTTGTTTTAATATTCTGAATATATTTTTCGTTTGTTGCAATTGAAACCTCAAAGATATTGTCATAATTTCAAAACTCTAGGGTTATCAGTTTAGGAGAAATAAATGTTTTAAAAAAAACGGTTTTTGGCAAAAAAAAGTGACTTTCCCATCATGCATAATTCTTCCCAAACAATAGCGATCTTCCTCCCTATGAGGCCCATTTTTGTGTAAAATATCAACTTGATCCATCAAAGATCCTGGACCGTAGCGTGGTAACAAGCAATGCTAACACACGCACCCACCCACCCACCCACCCACACACACACAGACATCATCGTAAAAACTTCATAAAACGACTTCTGGGACCTCAAAACATGTAATTCTGTCAAAATCTCGAGATCGAATTTTTTCACTATCACTATACTTTACTTATAGTAAAGTAACTAGAAAAGTTATCTAGATGAGTGAATAGAACATGTATTCAAAGATATTTATTGAAGTATGTATATATATATTGAAATTGATGACAGTTTCTTGCATTTACGACCTTCTTATTAACTGATTCTAAACTTCTGTCAATTTTACTTTTCGTTGGTAGTAAAGTTCATAGCAGGTCATGAAAAACATTTAGAAATACATATGTTGGGTGAACGAAAGATATTTAATTGAATAATCTATGTATATATAAATATTGATAAAAGTAACGACCGTAGAATAGAAACACAACTAAAGTTTATCGGGACTCGGTCAGTTCTTCTATTATATGACTATGTTATTACACGTATTACCATAATTTAATCATTGTTTTAATAACGTATAGAATTTTTAAGCATATTACAGATTATAAGATTTCACAGTAAACACGAAAAATAAAAATCAACGTCCAAAACACAGTAAGAAATCAGAGAAAATATTAAGATCTTTCAACCATAAAAACGACTTCATCTGAGTCAAATGTCAATTGATTCAGTTGGGATTCGACTCTGGCGAAAACCGCTCGTTACGGTTGAAAGATCTTAGTCTTTTTTTTTTTTCTTACTGCAGTTTTTTCTAATATTTGCTTCCCCCCTTTAGGGTCTAAAATCAAAACAAGTGTGTTAACGTTAGATTGGTGATAGGCGAGTTGAAGTGGTTGTGATTTATGAGCAGGCGCAGTGAAGACCCTCAGAGTACCTGGCAGTGACAGGAGGTGGCCGTGGCGTTTGGGTTTTTTGGACGCACGTGTGGCACCAAGTGCCATGTGTTGGGGTCTTCCGCCTGACCCAGTAGCCGGTGTCAGGTCTCCTGGATTAGTTTCCCTTCATGCTTCTATAACCATTCCCTGCATTAACTCACTTCCTCTTTCCAATCGCCCCATCGCTCATAATCATTTCAATTTAAAATGCTAACCAAAAACAAACCCTTATTTCAAGGCTTTTTTTGTTAATTTATGACCATAATTAGTGTCTAGCGTTCAAGATAAACTGAAATTTATGTTATCTGTTCAAAATAAGCATACTAATTATGATTTCAACATTATAGTAGCAGAGATGTTTACTTTACTAAAAATAAAGTAAAATATTCTTAAAAAAGTAATATTAATTTTATTTTCTATTGATTTTCTTGCTTCGAAATATTAATAAACGACTTTTTACATATAAACAGAGCAGATCAGAGTGAGTGAAGATTGTGCAGTGCACTGGGTCCCAGACAATTTTAGGAGCAAAAAAAATCTTTGTATACAACTCTAAGAATACACTAGACACAAATATTTTATAAAATAACCTTTTTTTTTGTAGAAAGGTACAAAAGTTTTTTTGTGTAAAAAGGACAACCAGATTATTTATAACATCCGATTTTATATATTCGTTGTCTCTATTATTAGTGATCTAACTGCAATATTCCAAGGATCAAACCGTATTTCAAATTTTCTATAATTTATATGTAATTATGCTGTTTCATATAATTAAACGTATGAGCAAAGATTGTCACAAATTGTTAGGTTGCTGCTGGTGGAAAAGAGGTAGTAAAGGAGAGGATGGTGGTAGTAGTAGAGGAGAATTTAGTAGTAGGCACATAAAACCTGGCACAGCTAAACGAAATTAGCAGCTAAAAGTTTTCTTTTTTCTTATTTTATTCGGAGGGGAGATTAAGGGTTTGTTAGAAACCTGGAACTCTGACGCTTGTTCCTCAGTAGAAGACTGTGTCTCCCTAATGATTCTACATTGGGAGTCTTAAATTTTGCTTAACTAAAGTGTTATTAAAGTAGGGATTCTTTAACGGATACCTAATTTCGTATAGGGTTACGACCGATAGATTAACATCCTATCTAAGGGACGGTGCGTTAAGATTTATTCGTTTCCTAAATAAAAAAAATCGAAGGTCATAGTAAAAATCGAACCAGGATCTCCCAGTCCAGAGGAGATATGGTATGTAAACCATTGAGCTACTCCGGCTCTAGGCTACAAGTTAGTAAATATTCAAATACTACAAACCGAATCTCTTGTTTGTCACTTCGACTAACTTCCGATTCTGGTGACTGCCAATTCAGCTGTGAAATATTTCTGAAGTCAATAAGATCGTTGAATGTTAGATTATCTGATATGACTTAGAATTAAGCCAAAATTTATCTACAAAAAGTAAAATTCGGTCTATTTTAATGATTTTGCATATAAAAAGGCTGAAATTTTCCATACAAAATCACTAGCCTATTTCTAGCTCAAGCTCTTTTCATTTATTGCTTGCCTATTAATAAATATCCCAAATATCTTTATTTCTGTTTAGTTTTTTTTTTTCATAAAATGGGTTGAAATATGTGGTTTTGATTAATATATTTCCCCTCTGTTCCTCTGCCTATCAAATATCATATTGACGATAATAATAACGTAATTTTAATACATAATTTATATGTTAATTACGTAAACTGACTAATTCCTTGTTAAATATCGTATACTAAAGTGAAAACGAAATCATATGAGACACGTATGCACAGATGAAGTTATTTTTGTTTTGTTTGTGTTCCTACTTTTTTGACTCTTATGTAGATTTCTTTTCTTCGCAATTCATTTTAATGAAATTTGTCAAACAGCATATTATTGTTGTGGGAATTATTAAGAAAGAAATAACCCTTACATGATCAGTAGTTGTAACAAAAGCAAATTGGTTCTGTACTGGCATCCCTATAAGGTCACCTCTGAGTAAAAGTAGGTCAATAAGACCTTTAAAGTAAGACCTTAAAGCGACAGAGAGATTTCATTTTATCAAATGACCCTTATTTAATTTAACGAAATCAATTCGAACTGAGAAGTGACTTCAATAATCTCAATGATTGAATTACTAAAACAATTGGGTTATTATAATAGTATACTATGATATACTAAATACTATAACATACTGACATAATATTATGATAATTATATATTAATAGTCTTGAGTATATATTATTTATACATTTAGTAATATAATATTGGGAAATTTCAAAAATTACGTTTCTACAAAAAAAAAATTATATGAAAACTAACAACACATTTCCAACACTTAGCACTCTTCTTGAGGTTTACACCTACAATTTTAAGATCTGGGAAAGACATCTATTGGGGAATTTTTTTGCAATTCCGAAATATGAGTAAATACTACACTATAACTGATTGTAGAAGTAATGAATAGTAATTTGACAAGATTGCGCAATAAGTACATGAAATAACAGTCAACGCCCAATCTACAATAAGAAATGAGAAAAAAGACTAAGATCTTTCAGCCGTAACAAGCTGAAAATCCCAACTGTAAATCAAATCAAAGAAAATCAAAAGTAAAATCTCTAAAGATTGGGATTTGACTCTGATGAAGATTGCTTGTTACAGTTGAAAGATCTTAGTCTTTTATCTCATTTCTTATTTGGTCTATGATATAGTAATATATATCTTAATAGAATAATAAAGATACTTGCAGACTTTATTTTTCATGCATTAGACAGTCTGAGTCATAATAATTGTATCTTTGCGCAAAGTTATCAGTTTGCTTTCTAATCCAAGTCAACTAGGCCACTGGGTCTTATCGTCTTCAGCAATGCATACCAAGCTGCACTATTATCTTCCTAGATACACGCCTTCCGTCTCCAGATTACCTCTGTTAGTCATTTCTTGTTTCTCCTCTTGCATGAAAATTTAATGCCCAGATACTATTATCTGTATTTTCTATCAGCTATATTGCTAAACATAATCGGTATCTTGATCAAGTTGTTGGTTTACCTCTACTTGTAGCTTGAATTTTTACCATTCAAAAAGGAATCAATAAATAGATGAATAGTTTAACTTGGAATTGTAAATATGTAAAATTATTAAACCAAATTGAATGTTTTCGACTATTTCACTGAAAATAATGACAGTTTATGAGTATATTACATAAAAGATATAATTACATGCACATTGTTAATACCACTGAGGTTAGTATGATTTATTTTAGAAATAGGTAAAACCGTCATACCTCGTAAGATGATCATGGAGTTGGAGCGCTTTCGGACGTTCTCCATCTTCGATCGCAACAAACCTCATAGATCGTTGTTAACAGCTCAGTAGGTTTGTTGCGATCGAAGACGGACAACGTCCCAAAGCGCTCCAACTCCATGATCATCTTACGAGGTTTTACCTATTTCTAATATAAAAGATACAAAGTTTGCATGCGTCACGTCTTATACGTCGAGCATACATCTTTTCTGTTCCTTTGAGTTCTAAGTTGTCTTATTGTTTTTTTTTATTTATTATTTTATTATTTATTATTATATATTATTTTTTTGCCTATCTCCATAGATTTGTTTTTTATCTCTTATTTTTCCTTTTTTTTTCGTTTAATATTAATTATTTTTCTTCTTCTTTCTGTTTAACCGAGAACGCGTATAGCAACACTGTTGGTCCGTCAACTCCATTGATTTGTGGTTGAAAAGGTTTATTTGTTTCTGTTTTCATAATTTGAAATTAAGAGGAGTTTATGCAAAAAAAAAAAATCGAGAAATCAGGATAGCCCAATGACTTGCGTGCTTGCCTGTGGACTGTTAGATTCAAGGTTCGATTCTCATTCTGACCCTGGAGGTAGTAAAAAAAATCTGACTGCAACATCCGTTGGAAAGAATGTTAAGCCGTCAGTTCCAAGTCTGTACGATGTACAGTACCAGTTACAAGTCCCTACTATAAAAACATTTGAAAATTTAGAACTTCTAATTTAGACTCAACTCGATAAAGTGGCTAATCCATATTTATTCCTAATATGGGAGTTAATTAATGGTAAGTGGCTAACCCAGTACTAAAGAGAGTGCCACATAAAAATGACAATTAGGACAGCACTAAAGCTGAGAGTTTATGAATGTTACTATCAGAAAACAGAAATGTCAAAAAAATACCAAACAGTATTCCTTGGAGATGTTCTCATTTGTAAAGTAAATATGTTGCCCATAAAATTGGGTATTAGGGATTTTTTTTTTTTATTATATTAAGCATTACATCAACGTTTTCTTGATTTATGTAGTGGAAGCATGTAAAAGTTTAGTTGTAGTAGAAAATTTAAAATACTAATAAATTCCAAAAATAATTATTAAATTCTAATATTTTATTAAAGAAAACAACTTACTTACCAGCAAATGCCCACTCTTGGCTGTTGAGCCATCATGTGGCGCGCTGACCAGAATAAGCGAGAGGTACTTTTGTCTTCTCCTTCGTTGGTATGAAAGTAAAAAATACATGGCATTTTATTAAAATAATCAAGTTGAAATTATATCAAACACCATTCAAAAATACTCACAATGGATGGAAGAACTAGGTCACATAATAGTTTAATTAAAATCTTTCATTGTGTTGCAATGAAAGCAACACACACGTTGTGTTGCAACGAGTATCAATTGCATAGAGGTATATATTAGGTCCTACCATATTATGATTTTTTTTTTACTTTGTTAATATATCGTTTACATATCTGTAAAATAATGTAATTGATGTAGTCAAATTAAGCAATGAGAAATGCAAAAGTAAAACAAAAATAAACGATATTCTGATCATTTTGTTATTTTAACAGAAGTTCTTATTTGAAGGAAAAGACTGGTCCATGTATGAGAGAAAGATGGTATTTTACTACCAGTTATCTCACAATCAATAGAAGAATGGCGATCGTATCTTTTCCTTTTCTTTTTGTGAGGCTTTGTTCTGTTAGTGATCTCCTTTTTATTTTTTATTTTTTTTTTTTTGGTCTCTGGTTTAACTACAACATTTGCAGTTAAGCACAATATGGTTTATATCCTAATTCGGAAATATCAAAAGTCTATAGCGCTGTTTTTATAGAAGCTCCAAGAAGGCATACTTACTTATTGTCTTAATGATTAAGTCTTGTCACAAACGCAAAGAAAATAGAAATTTAGGTTGGACATTTTTTTAGATCATGATGACTTCCTACAATATATCCATTTTCTTTTCAATTGTATTTCATCATTAACAACAAATTTACAAACTGCTTAAAACCGCAATAATTTTATATTGACAAAATACTTGTTATTTTTAGAACTTTTTATTGTGGTTTCTCAAGTTGTACGCATACTTTGTTTTGAGTATGACTAATCGTTTGAATTTTTGACTAGATTATCTCCAATGCTACTGAAACAGTTTTGCTTTCCATATATTAGAAAGAAATGGATATTTTAAATCAAACTCTGAAGGCTAAAAAATGAGACTAGCAATTAACAGCATGAAGGTGATCAAAAGATGATTGAAGGAAAATCTGTCCAACTGGACAACATGAACGACAAAGCAACAACCAAGTCTTTCAATTGAAACTTATCATCAAACCATTCAGTGTGTATCGTATGGTTGATTTAATACTGAAAAGTACAAAAGTATTTAATGCAGACAAAATTGAGTGGATCATCTAATGTCGTAATAATGCAATAGTGACTAAATCTACAGAAATAGCATTGCTAGCTGTTCCTATTGCACTCATCTTAAAGTAGTTTTTAAAATGACAAAACCGTTTCTGAGAATTCTTATTTTTCCTGTTATAATATATGCAGTTATAGCAGCCCTATGAGATATCTCTAAAAAGCAGAGTTTCTCAACCCTCTTTAGCTCTTGGTTTACTTTTAAATCAAAAGTTTTCGGTTAAATATAAAATTAGACTACTTGGAACTTGTACCAACAATACGTTGCACAATAATGACTTAACCCTGTCCACATACTAATCCTGTGCTTTGCTTGCAATTTCTTAAGTATTTATTATATTTCGCATCTGAAGTAAGACATCAGAATATAACTGAAGTAAGTCAAAACTGAAGTAAGTCTTGTTGAATATAACTGATGTTTATATTAAATACTTATAAAACTTCTTTATGTAAAGCTCAGCAAAAAGCTTGTAAAACCAAAAATAACATTGAAAAACAATTTTTTATTTTTAAAATATAAAATCTATTATATATAAAATATACAATACATACACTGTCAATAAAAATAGAAACATTTTATGGCTCATGAGAAATTTGCAGTGTCCGATATGACCTTGTGAGCATTTATTGGTCTGTACTACCATCCCTACCATCTGCCAGTCGATGCCCATTCCGTTACATCTTGTCTGCAAATTTCTCCAGAGACTTTAGAAACTACGTAAAAATTTCGTATGTTATAATGACTCCAAGAAAGATAAGTAGGTATCATCTAAAAGGAAAATAGATCCTTTTATTTTTGTTCATTAAAACATAGTTTATTTTTGCTTGTCTAACAGGGTTGCATTCAAAAACGATAAAAAATTGTATCAATAATTGTTTTTGAAGTACTTAAAGTGTGCACAGTACATACATATTACTACTGGTTCTAAAATTTTCATTAAACAAGCTTAAATCATGATATTTGTCTCTAACAACTTTTCTTTACAGTTTAAAATTATAAGACAGCGTAACTATGTTCTTTCTTTAAACAATAAAAACGAGCACTTTTGTATTTTATTACAGCCCGCAATTTATATCAACTTTTATCCCAGGTTTTAAAGCAATCCGCTCTAAGATGTGAACCTTGACGAAAAGAATACCGGCTTTTTTTTTATAACTTTTTCTTTATATTCGGCAAGCCTGTGGCAGTAGTAATTCTTTCTTTAATGACTGCTTCTTTTCATTGGTCCTCCTAATAACGCGTACTTCTTCATTGACTTGAGCTGTAAATGTATCTCAGGATATCTTCAAAAGATCATCCACTTCTACTTCCTTCCAACTATTTTCTCGCAATTTTCCATTTTTAAAATCTGAAAAAGCAGACTTTAAATAACATACGTAAATAAAATAACATGCACACTTATTTACCAGAATCAACATTTGAAGGCTTGGTTTTATTTGTTAGAAAACTTATTATATAAACTAACTGTGAAATTGTTTTGTCACATACTGTTGTTGAAACAAATTTCAGAAATGTTGTAACGTACAAAATAATTCTTGTGCTATTAATTACTTTTGACTATTCTCTGGAATTATATAGTAAGTGCTCACATAGAAAAACATTTGGTCTGAAATTTTGTTGTCAGATACTGTTGCTGGAACTAATTTCAAAAAGTTTCGAACATATAAAAAAAAATTCGTAGTCTATACTCCCAAATCCTGTCTTAAATGAATCAATTACTTTTGAATATTCTCTGGAACTATATAGAAAGTTTCCATTTAGAAGAACTCATAGAAGGAGTGTTCTTTCGTAAGTAAATCTGCTTTAGTGAGAAGGTGACAAGGTTTATAATGGAACTCTTTTATGTGCAGATTTCTGTGTGACTCCCAAAAATGATTAAATATCACATAGTAACTGCCTATAAAACTAATATTTTTGATTAGTTTTCTGCTGGCGCTGTGAAACTATCTTCCAATTTACTGTCAACAAAACCCATTAAGGTTGTTTGTCATAAATACTGAAATTTATTTTCTTTAAATAATTGCTCATCTTTATGCATTCACCAACATTGTGTCTTTAAAAAAAATACTATTTTGAAGGTTATATTTATACAATTTATAGGTTATCAAATAACGGGCCACCTGTTCTATACATGCGGATTTAACTATTGCTTTCTGTAGCCGATGTGTAGCCATTTTACGCGACTCCCTTCAGCAATATTATACTCCCTTAAAAATCCTCTCTTCGTTAACTAATGCAAATATAAGATAAGTAGCAATAATTAAAAATATAATAATAATGACATTTAAAATTTATATCGCTTGCTGAATATTCTTCTGTATTGAATAACTCCAAAAATTTATTGAATGAGCTAATGAATTGAGTTTTTATCCTTTCATTTAAGTATTTTTATTCATTGACTTTATAAATGTAGGACTAAAATGAATGGATAGAACAGTTTCCTGGACTAAAATGAACCTCACAAATGCATAGGCGGTATCTCATTGAATTTATACATTTTTTCCCTGGTGCTCATAGGTTGAGTTACGTAATCACAGATATTTTTCCTACTGTACTTGTCTCCTTCAATTTTCTTCAACCTTTAGTCAGCCTTAATCCTACAGACAACATTGTAACCTTAGATCTGTTTTTTCCTATAATTCTCCCAAGACTTCTTGTGAGGTTGGTTGCATGTGTCAGTGTGGGCGTCGCAGCTGTCAGACTTGCACTATAATCAATTCTGATTCCTATTGCACTTCCGACCTTTACAATTACACCTACCTGATAAATGCCAAGATTTCCTGTATTTCTAGTA
The DNA here is from genome assembly GCA_026182355.1 of Hermatobates lingyangjiaoensis. Taxonomy (NCBI): domain Eukaryota; kingdom Metazoa; phylum Arthropoda; class Insecta; order Hemiptera; family Hermatobatidae; genus Hermatobates; species Hermatobates lingyangjiaoensis. The sequence continues at coordinate 92,600 of JAPFBL010000740.1, forward strand.
ACTGTATCCTCCGACTGGACTGTACCCGGTGTGATGCGTTTAATGTTGGTTTGGTCTTTACTAAGCTAAGCCTATGTATGAATTGTCAGCACAGTAATCTCCCAATAGTCATCCATGCAAACTCTCACAGACTCAACTTTAATGACCATTTCCGTGTATAAATTCTTAAACATATCACATATTCCAACACAATCGCTACCTTGAGGGCTTCTGAAAAGGTATATAATTTCTTGATGCCAGAATTGCACTCAATCTCAAACGTTAATTAATTTTTGATTATTTTTTACCTCTTTTTCTTAAGTTATTCTTTATATATACTATTTAGCATTTTATATTTAGTATTGTTTTTTTATTTCTTATCTTTTTCTTTTCTTTCATTTTCTAACTCGTTCTATTTGATTGTAATTATTATTTGCTCTATTTATAATATTTAGTTTTTCTTCAGTTATTTTATGTTTTTTCCTTTCCTTTCCTATGTATGTTGGCAGCACTTTGACTGCGGCATTGGGACTCTCCAGTATGGTTTGGCTCGTCAAGCCAGTCACATCTCTTCTGGAGACGACAATTTGTCTAAATATCATACTGAGGTTTTACGAAGTTTTAGTTATTTACATTAAGGTTATAAGCAGTATTGTAAACATAACGGAAACATTTCAATTATAAGTAAAAAAAAGTTTATAATTTCCATTTCTATTTTTTAAACACTACTAAAATGCCCTTTTAAGAATTAAATAATAAATAATAGATTTGCTTTCGTTGAAATTGTTATTTAATTTGAGTTGTTGAAGAAATGAATGGGCTAGAAGGTAAATGGGTTTTATTATCAGATTTATGAAAGTCTTGGGAGGTACGTAGCGTGAGCCAAGGTTGGGAGTTATACCGCTGACCTAACAATCTATTTCACGATCTAACCACACCCTTGGCTCTTTTCATCTTGTAATTACATAATAATATATTGTCTAAGGCAATTCAACCTGCTAAGTAGATCACAACATCCCACCTGTTTCGCATTATTACACAGTCACATGTTTAACAGACCTATTAGAATCTTATCTCATTGTATTTAATTAATTTTCTATATATCAATATTATTTGAAATACTTATGAGATTACATGTCTGGATAAATAAGTAACTTATAATATTAAAAAAATGTATATGTGGATATAGATACTCTTTACAAATCAATGTAATTATATCAATTATTGACTTAAAAATCATCTTGAAATACAACAATTTTTTATAGCTTAACTATTAATAATTGTATTAATTAACTTAGAAAGTTTGTAATAAATAATTGTACAAATAACTGGTAATACTACCTAATTTCTAATAATGACGATATAAGTACTGGGTAAATCGTTCACTGTTCCTGCCCAATCTCGTTAAAAACAATAAAAAAACAGAATAAAATAAAATTTTATTCTATTTTATAAAACGTTTGTTTTATTGAAATATCCGTGTTAATTACCAAATTTTAATAATAATACATAACTTAAATATAATATTTATATATATCATTTCATTAATAAATGGGACACCAAAAAACATGGAATTATTTATTATGATAATTTCTTAAATTAATATATTTATACAATATATTAGTATAAATCACTTGTTTGTGATATAATAAATTTTTATCACTTTTTGGCATAGTTTTTAAGAAAAGAAGTAATTTATTTTTACTTAATAGGGTATAAATAAGAATCTAAAACTCTCTGAATTCTAGGATTTCACGTTAACCTTTAACAAGAAATCCTTTTAGAGAAAACGCTATTTTGTTTGGTGAAAGTGTTTTTTTTATTTTAGTTTTTAAAACAAGTCTAATAAATGGGCCAAATACCTGCGTCTAATTTGCATATGTGATTATCGTGATGTTAACTTGTTTTTAGTCATCGAATTCATCTGAATAAATCATCTGTCGGTCTTCTGAACTTTAATTTGTGTTCATTAACTTTATATTGGTCTTTATTTTGTATTAACTGTTGGTAATTTCTGCACGGTCATTTATTTGCGACACATATACTGTAGTTATAATAATTTTAAAGTTGTTAAGTCCTTAATTGGAAAGGATCATAATCTATCAGATACACGCACTCTAAAGGTAATGAATGAAAATAATATTCCTGATGGTATCATAGAATTACTGTTGATTTTAGGGTTTACTATTGAAAATTTTAACATGGATTGCTGTATTAAAAAGATAATATTTGCTGGATGATCTGGTCTAAAGGTAGATATCAATTGTTTATATATCAATGATACTTTATAATTGTGGGTCAACGCTAAGATCTCTGCTGGTCTGGAAAGTCCGTACTATTTTATTATTTTTTCTAGTATATTCCTGACCACGAAGTGTGATTTCGTATTATGTGTTTTTTCTGATGTGGAATGAGAATCCTCAAGCTTATTTAAAGAAACAAAAAATAAAACACCTATAAGAACAATTTAATCATCAGAAAAAGATAAAAACGCTCGGAATATTCAACTCACTTCAATATTCTATAACCGTCATCATCGGTAGGAGATGCATATGGCTTCAGAGCAAAAATAAGTGGAGCGCTGAGCTATAATCTGACAATGAAGCATGAGAGAGATAAAAGGGAAGGAAACGCAATTAAATATATTAAGAACATAAAAATAATGAAAAAATACAAAAAGAAAAAACGAAAAAAAAAACAAACCGGAATAGCTCTCGCTCCTTGGAGATAAACATGACCCTAATCAGAGGCTCTTAAGGTAATATTAGTAGTACTGTCATGGATTTGTTTGAAAATTTTTGAGAATCTGCTTGAGAATTTGAGAATCTGCTCGGAAGACAATGGGTTGTTTTCTACTTAGTCTGATAAAAGCTCTGTGGCAAGTCATACTATCAGCTAAGAGGAAGTGAAACTAACATAAAATAATCGTATTGAGTGTAATCCAATCGGTAGTGGCAGTTATGGGAAGTGCAAACAGTTCAAAAAGGTATGGGATTGATCCTGTGTTAACGATTCTAAACTTCTTCAACGAAATAAGGATTAGGATTAATAATAAGGCAAGTCTGACTACTACAGTACCCACACTGTTTCATGTATACCTTTTCTATAAAAGAAATCTTAGGAAAAAATACATTTGAGGTTGGAGTGTTCACAGTACGAGGTAGAATTACAAAAAAATAGAAAAGGTGAACAGAATATAGAAAGAACTATTCAGTAACAGTGCAAATTTTTGAACACCAGGAATGAAAAAAGTAAGGAAAATGATTGAATAACTTTCTAGGTGCAGAGTGGTTCAGTATCTCGACTGGTACAAAGTGACTGTCGAATAAATTAGAGAGAGACACTCATTAAAAAAAAAATTAAATTTGAACTCATCAAGATGGAGATTGCTATAAATTTGATGAATACGTATTGACGGGAATTTCGGGATGGCCTTCTTAATATGAAGGGATGGCAACCATTGTACTGAAGTGTTTGCATTTATCATGCAAAATGCAATACGAATATATATTGCTCATTTGTTGGTATAATACAGAAGTAGTGAAGTGATCGTTATTGGTTATAGCATCTACATGGAGGAATAAAATTAGCTTGTTGGACACACGATGAGTAAGCTTAAGTCACAATACTAACTTAAAACACAACAATTCGTCTTGAGTATTTGCGTCACACTATGACGTCACACCACAATCTAACTATAAATACCAACATACACATTTCACAGTATTCTATCTTCCAAAATTTCAAACTTCTGCCTATGAATCATACTCTAAACTAATCCAAAACATTGGTTTGAAGAGAACAATGTAATCTGGAGAAGCAATCTGTTGTTATATATTTTAATATAGTCTATTACATCTTATCATTATTATCTTATCAAGTTATCCATATCATTAAGGATATAACCGTAATTTAATGATACCTGTTTCACCATCAGCGTTTCAATAATCCTAAATAACACTCTTGCTATTTTGTCTGTTCCTATATAATATAGATCCAATCCTCAAGATGTTCAAGTGTTCATCACCAATCATCAGGATGTAAAAACACTTTTCCCTTATACAAGTAATTTTCGAATTAATTGATTAAAAGATGAATATATTTTTTCATGAGCAGGTATATAAATAAGGGGGTTTAGGAGATAACTGAAGTGATCTTCCCTGAGCTTGATTTGATCGAAATAATTTAAATTTTGTCCCTATTTTCGAGTTGAATATTTATATTTGGCTATAAAAACAAAATTTATATTGTATAATAAGAACTTCTGTCATTTTGTATATGTTGATATCTTTCCTTTTAAATTATTTTTTTAAAGCCACTATTTCTCCTGTAGGTTTGGTATTACGTTTAACTTCCTTCCACATGATTTTTTGGTGCTCCAGCTATATATATATATACATTTCACTTAATTAAACGAAACCCGATCCAAAATGGACACAATACGAGTTCAAAATTCAACTCGTTACTTGCCTGGGTTACTTGACGTTGCGTCTACAACGTGCTTGGTCTCCCTTTCTCTTTTCTCCTGAAGACGGATTAACCGAATATTTGAGTCTGTAAGTGTGTTTCCTTACTCTGTGTGTTACTCTTCTTGAATTTTGAACTAACTAAAACTTAATTTATTATATATGTAAATATATATATATATACTTTTTCGATGAAAATATAATCCGGAACGGACAAATATAGTTCAATGTAAAAAAAAAACATAGAGAAATTAAAACACACACTACAGTCTCTAACTTTTGTTTTGAACTGTCTTCAGGAGAGATGAGAGGGGAAACCAAGCGCATTGGTTCAGGGACCAGTGCGTTTTCATTCCTCCTTGTCCTCCTGAAGACGATTAAAAACAAAATTAGAGACTGTAACTGTGTGCTTTTAATTTCTCTATGTCACTTTTTTTTACATTGAAATGTATATATATATATATATATATATATATATATATATATATATATATATATATATATATATATATATATGTACAATGGCAGCAGGTCTTCCCTTAAGCATATGTTATTATAAATATATATATAACTATAATTTTATATGTTAATATATAATTAATATATGTTAATATATAATATATGTTATATATATGTTAATATAAATTATATATAAACATATAATTATAAATATATATTATATGTTATAATATTATATATATAAATATATATATATATATATATAAATTCACTTAATTAAACGAAACACGATCCAAACTGGACACAGTACGAGTTCAAAATTCAATAAGTGTAACACACAGAGTAAGGAAACACTTACAGACTCAAATTTTCGGGTAATTCGTCTACAGGAGAAAAGACGGATTACCCGAAAATTTGAGTCTGTAAGTGTGTTTCCTTACTCTGTGTGTTACTCTTCTTGAATTTTGAACTCGTGTATATATATATAAATAAATTTAACATTAAACACATGGGATAAAAATGACCGTTTAAAGCATAGTAAGAAATTAGAAATGTGACTAACATCATTCGATTAAAATAACTGGCCTTCGTCAGAGTGTATGAGTCATACTTCGCGGAGTGTATGAGTAAGACTGACGAAAACCAGATGTTATGGTTGAATGATCTTGGTTTTATTTGTCAATTTCTTACTGCAAATTTTGTTGCACAAACTCCGAAATCTTGTTTTTAGACATAGTTCAAAATTTTAACTACCAAAAAATAAAAAAACAGCAAAAAACTATAAACTGTAAACAGTAAATTTATTTACTGGATTGAATGTCCTTCCTAGATTAATGATTAATAAATCTTTATTAAATAGATAGAGTATGATTTAAAACTGTTTCTCTTTTCCAAATAGTTTACATGTGAAATTTATTGTAAAGATTTGGTAACTTTAAAACATTTATTTTAAAAAATCCGTATCGTAAAATGTAAATCATACTATTAAATTCAAACTATTTAAATTTACACTTTTAAAATTTAAAATTAAATGCAGATACAAAAAATTAAAATAAAAGTAGTTTTGCTTAGAACTGCTGTTTTATAAATACCTTTGAAGTAATTTTGCACTGGTTTGCTTAGTGGGTGATCCCTGCATTTTGAGAACAGGTGCTGTGTCACCGTGTCAAATTCCCGTGCCAGTTATCTTTCTTTCCCATGAAATCTTGATTTTAAAGACAAAAAAAAATAACAGTAAACTCTTTTAAGAAAGTTTTACTTTATTGTAATTCTGTTGGAATTCTTACGCCTGAAGTAAATTATTCCTATATTTTTTAAATTATACATACTTCAAATTCAATCTATAGTAATAACAATTAATTATTAATAATTATTAATAATTCATGACGTTATATACGTCGCTGATATATATATAACGTTATTTATTTATCAAACAAATAGTGTTCTGTTTATTGTAGGGTAAAGACCACATAATAACTGATTGCACTGCGTTAGAAGTTCTGTTTATTGTAGGGTACATAACACATAATAACTGATTGCACTGCGTTAAAAGTTCTGTTTATTGTAGGGTAAATATCAACCACATAATAATTGATTGCACTGCGTTAGAAGTTCTGTTTATTGTAGGGTAAATACCACATAATAATTGATTGCACTGCGTTAGAAGTTCTGTTTATTGTAGGGTAAAGACCACATAATAACTGATTGCACTGCGTTAGAAGTTCTGTTTATTGTAGGGTAAATATCAACCACATAATAACTGATTGCACTGCGTTAAAAGTTCTGTTTATTGTAGGGTAAATATCAACCACATAATAATTGATTGCACTGCGTTAAAAGTTCTGTTTATTGTAGGGTAAATACCACATAATAATTGATTGCACTGCGTTAGAAGTTCTGTTTATTGTAGGTACATACCACATAATAACTGATTGCACTGCGTTAGAAGTTCTGTTTATTTGTTCTTTACTATTTTGGAATTTAGTTTTACAAGGCCAGTAGAAATTGTTTTGACACCCCTTCCCAGTATAATAACCTTATGGATGTTGCATTCACTTTCCATTGCAACCCAGAAACATAAGAACAAACCAGAAACGTAATTGTAGGGTAACAAAAAGTTAATGAAATATTCTCCACATATAAGTTTAATAAAAAGATTTCACATAAACACGTGAAATAACAATCAATGATCAAACCACAATAAGAAATGGGAAAACAAGACTAAGATCTTTCAACCGTAACAAGCGGTCTTCGTCAGAGTCAAAAACCCAACTGAGTTGGGTAAAATCAGTTGGGTTTTTGACTCTGACGAAGACCGCTTGCTACGGTTGAAAGATCTTAGTTTTGTTTTCCCATTTGTTATTGTGGTTAGATCATTGATATAAGTTAAATATCATTGATAATAATATAAATAATGCGTTTCGATTGTAGTGTTCTTCTTCAGGCATAAACTAAAATAATACAATGGCATTAGAGAGTTATCTATATTATAAAATAAATGGTACAACATAAAATAAGGAAACAGATTTGTATATACCCAAGGATGAGTGAAGACTCATATAGAGACTATGTCAGTACTGTTTTTAATCTCCAACGAGTAAATACCGAGTAATATCTGATTGCACTACCTTTATAACCAGAAACGTTACGTTAAGTTGAGAAAGAATTGTGTTTTATTTTTGATAAATAATTTGTCTGATTAATAATATTTTGTTACATTTTAATATCTATACTGTCATAGTGAAACATTTACTTCGAAATTACAACCATTAGTAATATTAGTATAAATGAGCAATGTCTAATCAACATTTACTTCCTATTTATATTATATCTTTAATGGAAGTTCCTTATAAAGATAATCATTCTACAGTTCAGCTCTAAGAGTGCAAGTTATTAATTTTTATGGCAGTTTTTTTATCTATTTTCCTTGCAGCTGTTCTACCACTGCTCGTAGTTTGCAAAGTAACCAGCTTGTTGTGATAATGAATTCTAAGAGTGATTAACCTGATTAGCTCGTCTCATAGAACTTAAACCCCATTTTTATTAAAATAAGATAATTTGTGAAGTTAAATTAAAATAGACTCAAATAATATTATAAGCATATTCCTTACTTTACCTTCGTATATCTGTTTTACTATCTGTTTTTATTTAATCTCTCCTATGAAGTACTGGATTTTATTTTGTTGTATTATGAAATACCAGTTAATTAAATACCTTTGTTAGTTTATCAGGTTGGAGACTTGAATTAGGCAGATATCCGATGTATGTAGTAATAACAAATTGAGAAATCAAAAGAACGAGAGAAAAATATAACTATTTTACGAGAAAAAGGATAAGCTTTTTTTCTATGATATCGTGTATGTCAAATTGACGTGAAATATATTTTAATACAAAATTAGTTATCCTAATTTTATTGTATGGCGGCTATCTAAGCAAATAATTGTAGAAAATACGCTGTTAGTTGTGTATTTTTTTATTAATATTAAACAATTTCAACATTAAGAAGACTGTTAGAGACTTAAATCCCTCTGATTAAGGTGGGAGAGGGGCTGTGTTCGGGCTTCAAGAAAGCGACTCTCTCGCAGAACTCTGGATCTGGGAAGGGATAACTACATAAATGTACATATCATGAAACATAATGACACAGAGCTAAACAACTAAACGTTAGGATAAGTAGATTAAGATGGGCAGATATATGTAGAGAGGATGGTGGCCTCTGAGAAGGTTATTTGACGACACACTAATTCAGACCAGGTCGATTCAGAATCCTATGCTTCGCTGGGAGTATGGAATTGTAGAGGATGCACAAGGGTATTAGGAAGAAGTAATTAGAGATAGCCGCTCAAAATAACGACAACTTGACAAATTGTTTGAAGATGGCCATGTCATATTGATGATTGATGGAGTTTAGATATTTTATGCTGAATATAACTATAATTAAATATAAATACAATTTTATTTGTTTATTCAATAACTAAACTTCTGTCATTATTAATACAATTAATTACATAGGTAATACAAATATATTATCTGTAAGATGTTTTAATATTACGGTGGTACCTTCGTCTCGACCAAAATTCGTTCCAGAATTTTTGTCAAATACTAAAACTAATTTTCCTATAACAAATACATAATGGAAATTAAAAAATACGTTCGCTCAGATCGTATGCAAGTGTTACTTGTTTAAATATTGTAGGTTCTTCTATGTAAATAGGGTATGTAAACTACTAAAAGTTCTGATGGCTGTTCAAATTCTAGGGACATAATTTTCTCAACATCTCGGTTCAAACTCAAACTTGTACGAGTTCAAACACCCAAACACTGTATTTATTAAACAATTAAATAAGTTTTAAATTTGAACTGGTTAAGGTGAAGATTTAGTTTTAAAATTATTTTTCCTAAATATTCATGAATAAGAAATAGTCATTTAAGGTCGATTAAATTTATTTTCCATGTATTGTAGTTGTTTAAAAAACTTTTCTTTGATAATAAAAGAAAAAAAATATTGCTTTTTAAATGCAGTATTTATAATATATTGATCATGTTTCCAACTCAATCATACCTTGACAACTTCATAAAGGCAGCTGCAATTCATAAAACAAATATTCCTTCAACTAAATAACAATTATACTAAAAACTAAATGATATTACTTAAAGTAACCAAAAATTTCAGATATGAGTGGCTCATTCATTTTCATAACTTTTGCATTTTCCATTTAAAAATTGGTATTTTTATTTAGTACGAACTGATTTAAACATAGAAAGTTATGTTTAGAGAAGTTGTTTAGTATTCTAATTCTATTCTTATGCAACAGAAAAGTAGTCCATCAAAAGAAGTGAAAGTTGATAATTTGCATAACACATGTTTAAGCTTATCATGCTAGTTATATTACGGCTTGGAGGTGTTTTCTTTTGAAACAAGCGCCGGTTTGTTTTCGAAATGACAGAAAGTTTTGACAAGTGGAATCTGGCAGATGGAGAATGTTTTTTTTTTTTTTTTTTTTTTCGGCACTAGAAGATCACGAAAGCCTTGTAAGGATAGCGCCATTGTGGTCTCCCCGAAGCGACACTCTTTGGCACCAAATGAAACACCTTCCTCCTGCTCTGAATGTCAGATGAGTGACAAACCCTCCGCCAGCATTCATCTACTCTCAACGCCTTTGCATAAACCTGTTCTGTCGCACATACTAACACCTACCTCTATTCTCAACCTTCACCGTCTTATTGCCCCATCAGCTCGTAATTTCTCTCTTTGTATCGTATATCTAATCATAGAATCCTTAAGGGTCTCTTTATTTTTATTTCATTACAGTAATTTTTTATGTATGTCAATAAGAGGTAAGATCGGGACTAAAAAAATCAGCCCGACCCGACCCAGGCCTGCGGGTATGTAGTGGAGTTTATTCTCCACCAGCCAAACAAATCTCGGTCATCTGTTATATCTAAATTATTTATTTTATAACAAATAATCCTTAGTTTAATATCTATATATCGTTTTAGTAAACGCAATACATAAATATATATATTTATAGAAATAGGCATAGGTTTTAATAGAACATATATATTAGTATATATATATAGTCGTTGTCTGCCTGCGGAGCGACTAGTTTCTATCTTCCTGATGACGAGGACATCGAAATATAGTAGTGAGTTTGTGTTTCATTTCTGTTTGTTCTTTGTGTCAATATAGTGTATATATATGAGCCGTTTATTTTGAATGAGTGTTCAGCTTGAATTCCATTATTCCAAAGAGAATAATTAGCTAGCTATTTAAATAATTACATTTTTACGTTATCTTTACCTTTTGCAGCAATTTGTATACAAAATTTATTTAAATATTACTAAGTTTTTTATAACTATATTTATATTAGTTGATATATAAAAAGGACAATATTTTCAAATTGTTGTAAGACGCAAACCCTTATTATTCTGGTTTTTACATAAATGGAATTAGGCCACTTGTCAAAATAGCGGCTTTATTCATTATTATATTATTTATATTATATTGGAGTTGTTATCAGCCTTTGGAGCGATTCACATCTATTCCTGAAGAGGAGGACATCGAAATATAGTAGTGAGTTCAGTGATTTCTTTTCTATGTGTTCTTTTGAAAATTCTAGTTTATATATATATTATATTCATAATATAATATTATATATATATATTATATTATATTTATACTCAAAAAGGATATGATTCATAGTACCAAACTATGGATGTAGAGGTACTGAGATATTAGTTCTGGCTTTAGTGACTCTGATGAAAAAATTAACAGTTTCGGTTGAAATATCTTTATTCGACTTCTGTATTTTTTATTGTACTTTGGACATTCATTTATCACTTTATAGTCAAAAAAAGATATGACTTATAGTATGAAAGTGCTACGGATGTTGAGTTATTGAAATATTGGTTCTGGCTTCTAGAGTGATGTAAGTCATTGTGTTTGAACCAAGTAGTAAATAAAATGGAAAACTTGAAGAAAGTTGCTTTTTAGAAGTGAATAGTATAAAATCGTGTGCAAATAATAATTGCAAAATAATGAGTAAGAAGAGGGATGAGAGTATGAATGCAAAATGATGCCATTCTTGTGACTCAGCTGTATGAGGAGAGTCTTTCATACTCAGAGGCACACGTCTATTTCAGTCAGCGATTCAACATCTCCTAACTGAAACTGCGATGAAGTAATCTGCTATTAGAGATGCCTGCTTCCAAACCAAACCCATTTCTTGAAATTTAACTAACCTAGACTCTACTTAATTGTGAGCAAATATATTTCAAAAACGCAATGGCTTACGAGGTTGGGAAATGGGAATCGAAAATTTAGAATGAAACACAAAAAAATTATCACAGACAAGAACTCCTTTCTATATTTGGACACTCTTCGTCATCAGGTGATTAAACGACTTGCTTATGACGAACGTCATCTGATGAGACAGTAAGTTCTTTCTAGTTATTCAGTGTTACCATCAAAGGAAGAAGGAAAAGTGAGCAAAAATATATAATATATCACATACATCTAGTGTTTACTCTATATAAACTAATAATTTATATAGTACTGTACTATATTTATGTTTATAATATATTTATTTTGTATATTTACGTATATAATACTATTGAATAAACAGTATTTTTTTTGTTTTGCCAAATAAACTTTCATTCATTAAAAATGTGTAGATATTTGAAATATCAGAAATAAACGTCAGCAATACATTATTCTTTGGTAAATATTCATAAAATAACTTAACTTTCAAAAAGTCATTTATAATATAAAGAGATAGCCAAAAATGTAACATATTTTGTTTAAAAGTCTAAATATTGTCATTCTTTTTTTCAAAAATCCTTCTACTTTTAGAAAATTAACAAATTGGATAAAGTTTTACTGAATCAAATTTGCTTAGAGCTACTTCAATTATAAGATAATAAGAGGCTTCTTTTGTGAAATGGAATAAATTGATCTCAATTTCTAAAGTTATTTGTAATCTTAACGAATAATAGGTAATGCTTTTGTAATATGTATTGATAAACAGATTTAAATTGTGAAAGGTTCTTTTTGTAGAAATTTAAAAACAGTTCTTCCAACACAGCAGTTCTAACTAAATTAAAATTAAAAGAAGAACTTACTTATTCTTTAATTAAAAGAATAATGTATTGCTGATGTTTATTTCTGATATTTGAAAAATCTATAAAAGTTTGAGTTAATGAATCTTTGATTTGGCAAAAATAGGAAATTACTGTTTATTCTATAATATTGTATACATGCTATATAATATTTGTACATATAGAATAATTATTTTTACTTTGAATACTCTTTTAGTTATGATATCAATTATATTGAATTTTCTATCAGTAGATATCAGATTCCTGTGGTAATAAATATAGCAAATCCTGTTTTCATGACTTTAGTGCTTGCTTGTTAAGAAGTTCATGTACTGGAGGATGGGTGTTTCATAGTACTCGTATCTCGATGGTACCCAGAGCTTACTTCATATCGGACTAGATCTACTATTGTCTTTTAATCCTACATTACTGCTTCCAGATATCTCCTAGACTCACATTTCCTTTATAACCAGATTAATTCAATCCCTGACTATAAAGTCAACCTTATCAACTTGGTATTTTCTTAAGCCTATACTTTTAAGTTTTACATATGATACATAAGTACATTCATTAGTAACACACAGGTTAGTATAAGTTAAGTAGGAATGATTTTCCCTAGAATATTGCTGTTGCTAAGGTTGAGTGCTGTCCATCTTTAAGAACCATAGATCCTTGCCTTTTATTCTTGGTATAATATTATTATTACCACAGATATAAAAAATTCCAATAAACATTAAAAGTAATAAACTAATATTGCATGTAGCATTAAAAAATAAGAACTATATATATATATATATACATATTTCACTAAATAAACGAAAGATCATCCAAACTGGACACAATACGGGTTCAGTATTGAATTAGTAATATATATATACCATATATATATTGTATATATATATAATATATATATTATATATATTAATTATATACAATACATGACACATAAACAGAAACACAACAAAACTCACTTTTCAATATTTCGACCGTAATGGCGGTCGTCTCAGGAGAAGAAGTGAATTGACGGAGGGACGACAGTCAACTTAAGAACTCACTGGGTGAGGGCTAAAGCAGTGCTGCCGCAAAGGAGACAAATAAAAAGAACTAGGAAGTTGAGAGAAAAAAAAATGTTTTTGAAGGTAGAAAAGGTTAAGAAAAGAAAAAATATATAGAACAATTAAAAAAAATAAAAAAAAATAAATAAAAAATATTTAAAAAAATAATAAATAAAAAACTAACGATTTAAATTCAAGCCAGGTTTCGAGCGTGCCCCCAGGAGCCAAATGTGGGCTTCCTCAGAAGCTTTTAGAGTAACTTGTCTGTTATCACTGGGGACTTGTTTAAGAACTTGGACTGTGAAACAATCATTGAATCAATTATTATCTGCTACGGAAATTGAATTTATTTTAATGATACTCTCATTTGTCTTCTATGAAAAGAGAGTATCAATTAAAGTAAATTAAATTTCCATAGCAGATAAGAGACGAAACCAACACCCAACCATCACAAAAATCAGAAATAGAAAGGGAAGAGGAGTTCACTGCAAAGTGATGCTTATGTTTTCAGCCAATAATCTTATTTCACAGAGGGACTGTGCAACCTCTATACCCATGGGCGGAATAACGAAGGCTTCGCTAGGCAGCGAGTAACTGGGACCGCACACATGGACCTACTAACTCTACTCTCCTATTGGTCATCATTTCAACTTCACACACCCGTAATCGATAAACGGATCCCCTAGAGGTGATAACGTCTCCCGTTTACCGACTTTTTGTTTGATCAGTGATTCTACAGATTCTACATTGGGAGTCCTAAATTTTTTCTAACACAAGTGCATTTCGAGTAGTGATCTTTAACGAGTACCTGACATCGTAAAGATTCGGGACCGACGGCTTAACGTCCTTCTCTTAGAGACAGCATACTCAGATTTATTCACCTCCCGTGTGAATAAATTTTTGGTCGGGGGGGGGGGGGGGGGGGGGGGGGAGCGAACCCCGGACTACTAGCCCAGAGGCGAGTACGTCAACCACTGAGCTAACTAACCTTGCCCCTCTGTTTCTACCTAAAACAACTAAGTTTAAAAAAACAATAATACGCTATTCAAACACTTAGTGATATCCATCTGGTTTATATTCTTATTCTGAGAAAGTGGTAGCGAGAATTTTAGTGATATCCATAGGTTTATATTGTTATCCTGAGAAGGTGGTAGTGAGAATCTTTTCACTGGAACTAGATAATCCTAAAGAAGAACACTACTTGTTTGAACGCCTTGTTTGTTTTTAGAATTAATTGATTTATTTGGAGACTTTGTGTGTAATTAAAATATATAGTATAGAGACTGACTAAACAACTACTAGCGATAAGAAATATATTGTTTAAATAATCAATACATAATACTCGGTGTTAGTATGGCTTCACGCTTGCTCTACCCCGTTTCGTTTTATGGTTATTCACCCTCAACAGAGTAGGTTAGCATTGGAAGAACCCCAAACAATATATTTGATAATTAATTAGAAAAATAGAACTCAGACAGTTATTCTCTTTTACCTATGTGATTTGATATTATTTAATTAATTAAAATTGACAAAGGCGTATTAATAAATAATGATACAAAAAGATTTTTTTTTGATTAAATGAAGTTCAAAGGGAAGGTGAGCAGTGTTTTATGTGTTTTTACTGGAGAGAACATAGACTGGGTTGTCGAGGGGTTGAGGGAGCGGAGGAGCTGCGTTCTGGTGAGGCCACAGAATTAGCCCCACCCTGCTGCTATTTATACCATCTCTCTGCCTCCACCTATATCTATATTCTCCTAGACATTCTCGTCTTCACCTTTTGATAATCCCCCGCTTTCACTTCTTAATACCCCATCACTTCAATTGCCTAATCACTTAGATTTGTCGCCTTCCATGCGATACCTTCACGTTGCCCTATACCCACCATACTGGGACACTTCAAATCACTTATTATTTTTTGAATCTAAATGATTATAAATCTTAGTGGTTCAAAATTCTTTACTAATTTTCTTTATTTTACAATTTAAATGTACATAGTTCATGGTTTACCACATTAGTCCTCAAAACAGTGTTGGTCGCCAGCCTTTCAGATATGGCAACCGAACTTAATTTTATAAAAAAGGTCAATGAATTGATTGTTTGTCTCCTTAACACGTTTACACATTATAATTTATTCTTTAGTACTGTTGTACAAGTGTGAAGGTAGCTATTTGTTAAATAACACCCATTGAAGGTATGCGTGAGCATATTACACAGTTGATTCTACAGTGGAAGTTATAGATGTTGTCCTACTCAAATTTATTGAATTAAGAATCTTTAAGGAATTTCTGATATCGTAGAGGCTTAGGTATACAAAAGATTTTTCATCTCTGACATGGAAAATCTAAGATCATCACCATGATATGAACCTCCAATATTATATGTAGTTAGAACAATCTAAGATTATCACAATGATATGAAGCGCCTATCTTATCCGTAGTTAGAAAAATCTAAAATCATCACAATGATATGAACCTCCTAATTTATCTGTAGTTAGAAAAATCTAAGATTATCACAATGATATGAACCTCCTAATTTATCTGTAGTTAGAAAAATCTAAGATCATCACAATGATATGAACCTCCTATCTTATATGTAGTGAGAAAAGCAAGCCCATTGTAGTACAACATCTAAAACATAAACAAATTCGGATGATATATTATTATTTGAAGTATGTTTATTACAAGTAAATAAAATATGATTATAGCTTACTTAGTTATAACAAATAGAAAATAAATACTAACGTAAATAATGCAAATTCAGATCTTTCAAGACTTGCATCCTCAAACAAATGGAACTTTGATGTTCAGTCAGCAGCTTTGGTTTTAATTTATATTCCTTTAGGCGAAAGTTTTTAAAACCTTGATTTCACAACGTTTATGTACTACGGTGTTTTTAATAATTCACAATTAGATGGAAAGAAGTCTAAAGTAATTTTAAGCTTGCTAGTAAACTTATTGAAACAGCAAAAAACTTAGTTACAATTTAATTTGTCTCGCTTATTACTTTACCTGGACTACCGACCTTCTTTTAAGGACTATTTTTTATACATATACCACTAACCTAGAGTACCTGGAATTTTGAAACAAGGTTTTTTAAATTAGGTTTACGTTAAGGGAGATATTAACATTCAGGAGATCTTCAATTCAAGAAAGATTTTTTCAATTTTTCAAAAAAAAAAACTGTTCATTAAAAAGGAAGCTTCTGTATTTAAACCTATTCTTTTACAAAAAATGTGTTTCATGACTTCTTTACTTGTATATATTTTTAATTTAATATATTGGCTTTAATATTTTTTTGATAAGAGTAATAAATTACTTTCTAAGTAGAGAGGAGGAGCAGCCAAATTCTAAGACCACCAGCTTAAACAGTGAGCTGCATAAATGATCTACAATGTCAAGGGTTTTCATTACTAAACTAATTTTAGTTTGGATGTCATCATTTTTTATTGATGACAAAACAGCTGATATTGATAGACAAAACAGCTGATATTGATAATTCGATAAAAAAAAATGACTCAGGTACAAAATTCTTTCTTCTATTGAATAGCATGTGTAATTTTCTTTGCGTCAATTTATCTATTATCATTATTAAATGAGTAATGAGTTTCAAAACTCTCATGCCCAGGTGCATTATTTATGTCGCACGTTAGGTAGTATAAAGTTAATGATATTGACCAGATTTTCAGTACAAGAACATGACTCTGTTTTTCTAAGTGAAAGCTTTGCTGAGTACAAGGAAGTTTCGCTTATTTTTGTGTAAGGCTTGCCATAATGCTCTTTCCTTTTTTACACTTATTTATTTCTTCTCTTTCACTTATTTTTTTAGAATTTGAGATAGGAACTTCCCTCTTACTTGATATTCTACTTTGTAAAGAGCTAAAGAAATACCTTTTTTATGAAAATAAAATCAATCTTATGTAGTTTCCTAAA